>JAJNBT010359090.1:0-10834 GCA_028455955.1 Notopais sp. p TS-2021 | reverse complement strand
AAAAATATATAAAAATTGAGTGTATATATTTAACATAAACCAGAGTGTTGTGTATTATATAATAAATTATTTATAAATTAAAAACCATTTTATTGAAATAAATTTAGTCAAACAGAAAATACTGCTTCAAAAAGGACATCTCATGAATACTTGTCACTTAAAAATGTTGCCATTTTTAATACAAATATTCTAACTGAGGACATTTCTATATCGATTAAAGCAGTTATTTTTAAATAAGGAAAAGTTTTGTATCTGTTCTTGAGTTTCCCCATTCTCGATCATGTCTTTGTCATACTTGAAAATTATCATTTTATTAATGGTAGATTAGAACATAATAAGGCATTGAAGTTAACACTAGATTCTAGAACAAACTGGAACAGTTCATCTTCGAGTGTTTCTTATGGCAGTCAACAAATCACTATCACTAATTTCATCTTCTTCACCACTTTAAAAATCATTTTTGGTATTTTACTTTAGGCTTATCAAGCGTTACCATCATGCTTGAGCCATTTGTCACACCAGTTTTAAGTTAGACCAACCATCAATCGATTACTCACTTGGGCAAAGCAACATAAATATACAAATAATAAAATACATAAATACTTTGTTAATGAACACAAAATTAAACCAGACCAATCATTTATAAAAAGCTTTTCTATTTTATATAATCACCAAAACTATATAGAAATAACTGTATAGCGGAAGCATTACTCATTATATGGATATAAATCCATATATGAATGTAAGATATTTATATATTTTAACTATTTTTTTCTTAAATTTCAGTATTAATATTAATTATAAGCCTAAAAACAGATCAGTCTAAATAGAACTGAAAGTTTTAAGATTTTGGCACCTGCTTATGAAATGTCTATTACACGAATAGTCCTAGTAGACGAACTGTCCTAGTAGACGAATTTACCTAATAGACAAAATTGTCCTATATAGTAGACGGTTACCGGAAATTTCACAGATATCAATTCACCGACGGAAAATTGACCGAAGAAAATTGACCGACGGAAAATTGACCGAAGAAAATTGACCGATGGAAAATTGACCGACCATCAAATTGACCAACGGAAAATCACCGACCATGAAATTAAGAGGAATTGCTCATAATATAACTTTTTCAATTTTAATTTTTAATTTTTAATTTGGTGGTTAATTTGGTGGTTAATTCGGTGAATTTGGTTGTCGGTGAATTTTCGTCTGTGAATTGCTATCGGTGAATGTACCGCACACCATAGTAGACGTGTATTTAAAAAGAAAATACAAATTATAAAGGATTACAGTAAGATATGACTATAAATCACTTTGTAATTGTATTACATATTTGTTATTGCAACAGATTTTAACTTTATTATTTATATTATTAAATATTTAGGGATCCCGGATATGAAAAATAAAATCCCTGTTATAGGGATTAATGAATGAGAAGCCCTAATAGAAATGTACCTTTTAATTTATCATTTATGACTTGTTATGCGCATGCGTGTCTCATACTATAATGTTATATATATAAAAATGTGTGACACATCGTGGCTGAAATTAGGTTAAGTAACCAATTGAGTGTGTCAAAATAGACGAGTGTTTAATGTACGAAGGGAGAGCTTCTCCCTGTGCCTTTCTCACAGCTTATCTCTTTGACTTCATTATTTGAATATGAATTGCCTGATGTACCAATTATGATTACGTCTAATTCGAGGAATCTATTTATAATTAGAGCTGTGTCCTCTCGACTGCCATCATTAGAAATAGAGTTATATACAAAATTTCATTATATATTCGGTTGAAATATAGTAAATTATAGCCAGAATATTCGTGAAATAAAAAAGATTTATTGACTGAATTGAAGTTAATTTCATTTCTAAATAGGCGTTATAGTAAGGAGGAGGAGGAGGAGGAGGATTGGCTTCACATTAAAGTATGCGAAGTCTGAACTCTCAAAAATAAATTCTTCGCTCTCCCTGTATTTTTGGCGTCAAATAAATCAATGAATCACCTCAGTGACATCACGATCACCGTATCAGAACTTCACATGAAAGTCTTCTCGACAAAGATATTAAAACAAATAAAAATATACGAGACTTCTCGTTCTCATGTAAATTCATTTATAGATTACTGACGGCCATTCAATTATGGAAGAACTTTACCTATAAATATGTAAAACAAATCTTCGTTAGTTATTTTTTTGCAAAATTTATCTTATAGAATTCTTTTTATGTAATTATTTAACACATTTTCTTTGAGATCTTGATAAATGAAAATTAATCCTCTAAGAATCAGTGCCTATTATTCCGCTTTTGTACTATTAGAATTGACCAGTGAGTATCGGGCTGCCTAAATAGTAAAGATAGGTGTCCTACTACCATTCCCAGTGTACAGTAAGAAATAAATAATCTTTACTGAAAATAATTGATCTTGTTTATTCTGCGTTTTTTTCAGATAAAACTGAATCATAATCCCATTGGGAGCAACAAAAGAATAATTTCTTCTGGAAGTCCGATAACAAATCAAAATTTAATTCGAGGTCACGTGGGTTCTGTGGCCATAGCGTCATCGAAATTTATGGAAGGAAGTTTCTGAAGGTCTCAAAATATAGGATTCCGTAGCAGAAAATTTCCATCTCAATTTATTCCAATATTTGTAAAATAATTTTTGGAACTTTTTAAATCAAATGGAAATTCAATTATTTTAACGCCATCTGGTGCTTGTGAAGTCTCTAGAAAATTATGATAATATAAGATCTTCCAAATAAATATGGATTGAATGGTATTCCTGGTCAAATGTTTAATAAACAAGTACAAAAGATGTGCGTGGAACCATATCTGGTATTTTTAACTTAATGATTGAGAAGCATATTTATCGGGAATATCTTAAATTATCCAGAATTATCCCAATATACAAAGTGGCATCATCAAATAAATAAACTAAAAACTATAGACCAAAATTTTTGAGAAATTATTATATTTCAGGCTAAATAGATTTCTGCGAGGATTCTGTGTTTTGCCTCCAGATCAATTTGGGTTCACTCAAAACAGGTACACGCAGCAAGCTGTATTGAAATTAATCGAATGTTGCCATCTTTTGGCACCGATATGATCTCTGTTTGCGTCTTCTTTGATTTTAGTAAGGCATTCGACAACGTGTCTCACTCCTTGCTCTTGAAAAAGTTGGATCGCTATGGAATTCGCGGTGGAGCAAATAATTTGATCGTTATATCTTAAGGATAGGAGACAATTTGTGAATATTCATAACATCAATTCTGACATTTTGCCAATGACTGTTTGTGTACCACAAGGAAATGTCCTTGGTCTACTTTTGTTTGATTTATATACAGATGATTTAATGAATCTATTATGTTTGAGGATGACATCACCTTGGTATATTTTGATAGATAATAATCCGTTTTTTCAAATTTACAAAATTTCATATAACAAAATTGTTGTCTGGTGTAAATTTAACATATCTTTAAATAGTGCAAGAACTAAATTCATTCTATCTTCAAATAGGAAAATTGATTTTCCAATACTGACTATAAATGGTGAAGACATTGAACAATTTGATAGTTTCAAATTTCTTGGATATTATTTACATAACAAATTTAAGCATAACTGTCATTTATGTAAACTAACTTCTAAGATGTCATGATTGTGTTACATTTCATACAATATTAATAAGTTCATGCATAAATGGTTCTTTCGCATCTAAACTATGGAGTCCTAGTTTGGGGTGGTGCTATTGTTACTACAGAAGGAATTTAATAGGCTTGATAAACTCTCTCTCCCAAACATAACAGAGCAACTACACCGCAGCGCTATATATAAGGGAAATAATATATTAATGATAGAGGATCTATATAGTTGCAATGTTCCAGTGACAATGTAGTAGTCTCTTAAGAAATCGCAATTATTTAACTTGTAACAGATATAATATTAGGTTACCCTTCCCTACTGTTAGAACTGTTAAAATACAAATTTTATATCAAGCCATTCCAGTTTGGAACTCAATACCCGATAATCTAAAAATTGTACAAAGTTTGAATTCTTTCAAAAAACAATATGGAGATATTTTGTGGTGATAAATATTGAATTTATTATTGGTACCTGTTTATTAATTCAAATGTTAAATGTTTCGTCCTGATTGGTGACGTCCATTATTGTGTATTTATTTCCTTACTTGAAAAACCCAAAATTCTCTTTATAGGTCTGAATGTACTGCATATTTTGCCGTGATACTGAATTCTTTTTCTAGTATATATTTTATACCTTTTTTTTAATTAAAGACCTGTAACTCGTCATATTTCAATAAACTCTTATTCTTAAGAAAAAAGTCTTAATAAAATTATCAATATACTACTTAGAAAACTAAGATGTCATTTTGACTTGACGCTTTATTGGAATTACGAGAAAACGGTGCCGATAGAACATTACAAACGACGGTAATTCAAGCATCAACAACAAAACACAACAGACGATGAAGCTCGTATTATAATAATAGTCTTAAGTTTATTTTAATATTTCAGACTTTTTCATCAATAATTCTAGTCGAAAATAGTTGTAAATAGTTTATTTATTAGTCAAAACTTAATTAAAGAATCCGTTCACTTTGATTGTAATTATTTTTATATGCATGTTCAATAAAAGTCTTTCCAATTGTGTGTTTATTTTACAACTTTTTATACGTACATGAAGCCCTGAAATAACATTGTTATTTAATGCAAACAAAGATGTCAGTTAAATCTTCTGTCCAAAGTAATAATCTTTATTTGTTTAAATTGAAAATATATCAAATCATTTTCAAACAATTGGTATGAATAAAAAGTCTCAACTACATTTTCATATGCGGAAATGTCGAATGGACCTAATATCAAACAGAGGAATTGTTCGACAGTTTGTCTTTTCTAAGTTTAGAGTTTAGATCTATGACCACATTACGTAATGTGTTTTTATTATTACAACCGGGTATATATTTAACTTCTGAATGTTTAAATTTAAAATTCATATTCTGTTGCCTATATTTAAATAGAAAAACTCAGCAATTTTTCTCGTTGACTTTATTGATAATATGATTTTTGTACACATCAATGAACTATCAACAAATATTTGTATCTAATGTTTTATAGATATATTTTACTTCAAATTTATTTAATTAAACTCTTCAGAACGATAAGTTGGACATTTAGAAATACTTCCATAAAGAAGGTAATACCAACATATCTGCGATCAAGAAATAAACAAAATGTTTCTTAAAAAGGAAATTTTACAACCAAATACGAATATTCTTAGCGAGTGAAACCATTACTCGGTGTTAAATATTTCCCAAGGAGGTTCGAAATTTCTCCTCACTCGTATTATTAGATTGTTGCATTGCATTAACAAAGTTTTATATTGTAGATCTCACAAAAGTGTTTCGATGACACTAGATCATTATTTAAACTGTTAATAGTTCAAGTTTAGAATAGCCATTTTCTAGGTCAATTGTGCAGATAGATTTCTGAAATGTTGTTTCTTTTACGTTACCTCGTATAACCTCATAGACCAGATGAAAAGCTTTGGCTCTTTAGATTTACACAACGTGAATGGGGGCATAAATGTATTAGAGATTGATGGTTCAAACAGAGATGCTAGAAGAGCTAGAACTTTTTGTGGACATCCCACGATTGACCAAAGCCTCATTTATCCGACAACTTACTAACATTTAATTTAATCTGCAAGATTCTAACTGAGTTGCCCGTCTTTGTTGACGTTCCGTAATGACTAGTTGGCCGCATTCAAAACCTGATCCCTGCCCCCAAAAGGTGTTCGAGGCGGGGCGCTCCCAAAATATCGGCCTGACAACCCGAAGCCTTGAGAACGAGTGTGCGAAGATTTGGCACCGATCAAAAGAGGCACTATTGAGGGCCAGTTTATCTCAAGACCTGCAGAGAGGGCTGTTAAGAAGAACGAATAGGTGTTGTGCGTTGCTGCTCGAGTGAATAGGTCAAGCCTAAGTCTTGTGATTTTTGTTGGAAGTTTCTCTCTCGCTAATAATCCTAATCATGAGCTGGCCATCATTCTACGGATATAAATACACCCCCATCGGTCTCCGTCAGAGAGAAGTCCAAGACGACACTGGTAAAAAGACTTTCTCCACGACTGTCCATTTACCAGAGGGAGGATATCTTTTGGATATCGAAAGGAGAGTCAACTGCGATGGATCCGTCTCGAAAACAGTGAGTGACATTTCTTAATTCACCTCGATATTTTGCAACTTAGTTTATTCGCCAAATGAAAAATGGGAAAATTTAAAAGAGTCTACGAAAATCAAAGTTCTGAAAAGAAAAACATTCAACTTAATTTCAATCATCAATGATGTTATAATGTAAATAAAGCCAACCATGTAAGCTATTTTTGGACAAGTAATAACCACGAGAGGATTTTTGTTGGCACATCTACTTCTTAGCGTGGGGTTGGTGCGGGGGGGGGGGTAAAATAATATACCTAATTAACTCCTAGATCTAGTTTTACTCGAATTATTCTCCATATTTGGTTAATTAAGTCACATTCTATTTTTTAACAATTTATAACTTTTAACATTAACTATATTTCCATCATTTTCAACCCAATTTTTCAATAGTTATCTGTCAGCAATATCTCAATGGCTTCATGTCAACTTGAACCAATTCAGAATTATTTAAAATAATCATATATATATGTTGATGTTGCAATTATTAAGAAATATTAAAGATAATCTTAAATACAAAATCTTTACTACTATAAATTTCGCTTCATATATTTATGTTAATTTTCTTTATTGATTTATTGATTATTTTGAAATGCACCTGGTGGCGACGCGTCTATATGTCGTCCTACATGAATTATTTCCTACAAATCATTCTATTTAAACATCAACTGGCTTGATGCCATAAACATTTTACCATCATTTTGCACCTATATTTTAAAATAATTTTGCTGTAAATTCATCGCTATATATATTTTTATTATGCTCTATTATATAGATTTATGCATTTTTTAAATTGATAGGTCATTATAATATTAAACTTAGAATTTAAAATAGATTGTGGTATGATAGAATAAAAAGTCTACATAATTTGTATATGGTTTCAAATCACATTAATACCTTTTTTATGCATTCAAAGGTTTGATAAATTAAAATTATTCAATAGGATTTAATGCAACATTTGATATAATAGAATCTCAGACTTAAATCAGCATTAATAAACATATTTATATATAACTTTAAGTTTCGACTTTTTATTGAGGTTTGAAAAAAAATTATTTCCCTTTTTATTGATTCGGTAACAACAATATATTGTTATGTAACCATAACAAAGACATTATTAAGAAAATGATAAATCCGAAAATAACCAAAAAATGCTGTAGAATTGTCAATGAATATTATAATGGGCAGGAATAGTAATTTTCAAATGATTAACGAAAGTGAATATTGATAAATAAATATGAATTAATCAGTAGAATTTAATTACAAATATTACTTTCAATTTTGAATTAAAATTTTAGTTCATCACAACTCTACCATATTATCGACGCAATTTTTTTGTATATAATATATTCAATATAGAAATAAATATTTGTTCTAGTGTTAATTTAATATAAGTCAAAGAGTGTTATTTGAGAACGAATAAAAAAACTTGCATATGAGTAAGAACGAAGGAATTTGGCAACATATTAGCAAGAGTTGGCACAAATCTTGACTCACTTCATCAATGAAAAACAAAACTTCGTTTTCCGAACTAAATTCTCTTCTAAAATTGAGAATTTTAGCAGCTATTTCTAACTGAACGATTTAAGATGCGAAATAATTCAATACGAACATACATATATCGGAACAATTAACTTCCAAAATATAAACTCTGGAAATGCATTAAAAGTTTGTTCCTATAAATAAAATATAATGAGGATTGGTTTCTATCCAATTTCTCGGTTAAATAAAGATAATATTGCTCGGATTCATTCGGTTGCTTCTGGTCGTGTCATCATATAACGATGTGAGAAGAGCTTTGAAAATGAAACTTCTGCCAAAAACGAATTAATAATAATGATTCGATTGCAAACCATTAGTCAATTAGTCAATTGTGAGATACTTTTTCGAACGTTCTTTATAAGATCAATTTTAATTTTGTTATCTTGTAACCGATGATTTATGAGGAGATCAAACAAGTTTTTTTTTAATAATTAAACAATAATGAGCATCACTTTGAGTCCATTTTAATTAGAAGATCGTAAATAATGATATTTAAATTATTTAATAAAACATTTATTTGAAAAGAGATAAGTGTGCTATATAATGTATGAACCTTACTATGATTTATCCAAAGCTATATTTGAAATATTAAAATTATCAAACATTTGGTAAAACTAATTTGAAAATATGCCAAATATTTTGGTTTACTGTTTTATATTTTATTGTTTTGTTGCTTTTGATTTATTTCATCATTTTTACTTTTGTTTCCTTTCACAGCTCATGAAATCGCCTAGACTTTCAAAATAGTAAATGTCTAAAAAGTCTCACTTTTAATCACACTGAATATTTCAAAATAATATTCATTAAAGAATTTTTCATTTAATTATTCATAGTTTAATTCAATTTCAAGTATTTATTATAAGGTTTTAGATAAAGAAGTAACGAAATATTTATATCTAGGCCAATTTCATTTCATACTTCCTAAAAAAGATGGTAACATAATATATTATTTCCATTATTGAAATTTTTTTTATTCAGGAAATCTTTCATATTGCTAGTAAAATTTAAAATTTTGAGACTTTCATAAATAATTTAATCCAGTTTCATTATATTTTAAAATTTCTTCAAATACTTTCTTTCGATGTGATAATTCTTTGTATATATCTTTTTTATATAAAATTTGTAATTAAAGCGACTGACGGCGATTATCAACTGACCTTTTGCTATCACTCAACAGGAAAGCTACAACGACTTCTGTCCCAAATTTGCAAGTCTCGATCTCAGTCGCTGCAGTTAAAAAAAATGCGACCCTCTTTTTATGTTCTTCCTCCTCATCTTTTTCTTCATTTTCTTTTTAACTAATTTTATTTTCTACAATTATTCTAGAATTTATTTATATATATATATATAGTTTGCTTATTATTCAATGCTTCGTTTTCTGATCTTATTATTTCTTATTAATGAGGTTAATGGGTCATTAGGTTACAATGTAAGATCGTCTCGTGACATCAATTCACTTCGAAACATCAAAGTGTAGATTGATGAAGCTACGGATCGTTATTTTCGCCTTTGTAAAATTTAATTATGCGGATTATCTCGATCATCTAAAGACCCTTTAATTTCATTTATTTCTCATCCGTTATTATGATTTGCAAATAAATTTTTATACGTTTAAAAACTGTAATCTTTACAATTTGTATTAGCTTCTCACTTTTCAAAATGAATCTTACTCTTCCCTCCTTGAAATGTTAAATATCGCTTCGATTACTTACGCACAAATAATATCGAATAATAATTTGGTCACCATAATCAACGTAAAGAATTCATGAATGAAAAGTCTTTTCGAATATTTTTTGCACTTCGCATGCAATTCTACATTTACGAATGACAGCCTAAATTGCATGCAATTAAACCATCTTTTTATTTAGTGGCTGTAAGATCATTAATCCATCCTTGCTTTTGTAAATTATTTGATAAATAAAAAGAGGGTGTTGCACCGGTAGCAATGAGGGATGGCTACGCATTCGAAACATGAACGCTATGACGTGAGTTTGTTTTATTTTCTACTTTTGTTCTTATCGCATTTACTCCACAGTTGCATTAATTAAACAAAAATTAAAACAACTAAATGCATCAAACAAAATAGGCTTACTAATAGATTGCTATACTTATCCATCAAATTTGATACAAATATGCTAATAAAATCTATGGGGAGCGAAACGAGCGTTTAAGTTACTTTTTTCTATTTTTTTTATACTAATTTACTAAACTTCGTAAGTTTCGCAAATAATTGTGGGTAGATTTGTTCTTCCTATTTTATTACTGGACAGTGATGAAAATAAAGAGCTATGTTTGGTGTGAACGCTAAATAAATGTTAAGTAAGCGGGTCTGACAAATGAAACTCAGCATTTATTGAAGCGAATATAGATTTTAACTCAAATTGTTCAGTAGACATTCAGAATATTTTAATATTTATATTGTGTCTATTTTTCTTCAGGAATCTAGCTATTTATGTCCCTCATCATCCTTGCCTGCGGCACTAGCATTAGAACCCAGCACAACACCTAGAGCTGTTTCTCAAGTCGCAGACCTTGAAAGACAAGCTGATGACATCATTGCCAATTTCAGAGCAAGACAAGGAACAGGATTGGAAGTAAGTACAAATTCATTCAAAAGTTGTTGGTGGTAGAAACTCTAAACTTATTCATCTGGGCAATATTTCTTATGAAATAAAGACGAATAATCAACATGCAAAAGATGATATCAATCGTTGAGAAATCTTTGACAAAATATTCATTGGATTTTTTTAAATAATAATTAAAAAGTGTTTTATACACAGCGTTGTACAACCTACATTGATAATTTTATAAAATTTGATTAGAATCAGATCATACCAATAGCATTCACGATTAGGTTGAATCTTTGAACATTCGAATTAGAAAACAGTTGGACCTGTTTTGAACAATTCCAGCTTGATATTCGAACAATTCCAGCTAGATATTCGAATAATTCCAGCTTGATATTCGAACAATTCCAGCTTGATATTCGAACAATTCCAGCTTGATATTCGAACAATTCCAGCTAGATATTCGAACAATTCCAGCTAGATATTCGAACAATTCCAGC
>JAJNBT010358144.1:0-13032 GCA_028455955.1 Notopais sp. p TS-2021 | reverse complement strand
TAATCCGTTAAATCATAAACGCGTTTAACGATACGACCTAAAATAACACATCTTTTTTTAGAGTGTATGGCTGACACCCATATGAGATGCATATGCGAATCCGTAGTATTTTGGTTGTTAAACCAATATAATATGTTCATGCTGCATTGTTAATTAAGGAGTAAACAAACTTTAAATTCATATATTAGATCGATTCGTCTTGGCGAATTGTCGTTGTAAACCAACTACTGTATTCTAATAAACAAATTGTCGGTGGACGTATTGTGGAAGGCGGTAAATTCCACACCACAATTTCCTCACCACAAATTCCATTCTTGCAAATTCCTTTGTTGATAATTTTGAAATTTTCTGATGCAAGTTTAAGAGACTTGTGCAACGTTACCAAATAACAGAAATCCTTTAGATTTCCGAAAAGTGTGGCTTACAACCTGCATTAAATACGAACAATATCTAAGCAATATTTCAATCTAGTCAGCAGTATATTATGGTCTAAAATTTTAAAATATGTTATTTTTAGCTGCCAGTTCCTGCCTAAAATATATTTTAAACTCATTTTACTTCAATAAATCCACATTTTTGTCAATAGAAATGGCCATAAATCCTTCCTTTCTGGTGTTATTTCATTACTTAAAGTACCCGATATCGATCCACAAAAGACTGGAGTTTTTAAATCTCTAATTTTTGTTATATTCCTCATCAAGTATTTTAATGAAGAGCTCGATGTATTTAAAACCTCTTTTATTTATTATATTTTTCATAAAAGTAAATTTTATTCTAAGGAGTTTATTTAAAGTTATCATTTATTATATAAAATAATTTATAAAGGGCCTACTAACATATATTAGGTTCAATGAAAATTAAATTTCTATTTTTAAATAGATATCAAATTATTTTATTTTTTCAATTATATATCAAATTAAATATTATTTTCTCTTAAAATGAGCAAATAATAAGTAAAAAGTGCATATCTTTGCATATACAAGGTTACAAGTTCGAGTCTCTCCTGAGACGCTACTCATTGTATCTCGAATTAATCTATTGGGTTAAGGAGCGCACGTTCGTTATTATATAAAGTCTTGTACAAACTCAAAAGATTTTACCGCAGAGATGGTTTAGAAATCATTATTTGAATAGCGATAAATATACAGAATATGTATACGAGAAAGCATGTCAATTCATGATGAATAATTCAGTAATTGTTTATATAGGATTTATTTTATATCATTGAGCAATATATTAAATTATTCATTCGTTTTGTAATTTATTATTAAGTGTAACTTTCATTTGCAATTAGCGAGTGGTATCTATAATTTATTTTTCCACGTAACATTGTATATAAAACTTATTTGAAATAAAACAATTATTTGCTTTCAATTTATATGATATTGTTAATTAAAATAATAAATATTGAAATTCTAAGAAATTGCATTATTAATGTAATTTTAATTAGATTATTTCTCTGATTCCTTGGATTGGTATAAATACTTTTTTTTAATAATCTAAAAGTTAAGATTTATTTTCAAGTGGAATATTATAATTCTTTGAAAAAAAACATTTTGCAGTTGGAATAAATATATTTTGAACGATATTTCGACATCATTTTCAAGTTAATACTAATTTTCTTTTGTATCGAAATAGAGAAAATGTAAAACAAAACAATATATAGATATCAAAAGATCTTCAAAGTACGATCGAATCCTTCATCCTTCAGGTTAATTGAAGGTCTCCTTTCTTATATATGCCGTGCATCCAGTATATATATATATATGTAAATTATTCGAAATAAAATATTCAATAAAGAAGAAATATTGTTAAATACAACAACAATAATTGTGAAGGAGAGTGATGCAAATAGTCTACGTATAGTGGAAGCATTGTATATAAAACAAAAGAGACCTTCAATTAACCTGAAGGATGAAGATATATATCTTTTGACTTACTGTATATATACAGTATTAATTTGTTATTTGTTCAACCTATTTATTTATAAATAAACAATTTTTAGTATGAACTTGAAAATGGCGCATGATCGACGTCGAAATATTGTTTTCTTTCAAAGAATTGAAATTTTCCACAAATAAATACATGTGTTCTTATAGATAATTAGAAACAATTCAAAGCAAACTGACAAATAAATAAAGATACATTTTTTTCCTTAAAGTAATTTTATATATCAAAATACGACATATAAATCATTTGAAATTTCGATATTTGAAATGCAGTTTATTAGATTTTTGAAACTGAACAAACTAACAAAAAATTATGTGAAAAACCATATTTGTCAGACTTCTATAAACCATTAAAACCTACACGTATAACATCTGCCATTAAATTTTGAACTTAGAGAATAGTCGGTTAATGCTCTCGTAAAACTGGAAATCTCTGCATTGCCTAGAACCGTATATATTTTACTGGCGTTCGGTGCAGACCTATAACATATATATATTGTAGAATATGGAAAAACATAATGTCATAATATTAATGGCTTAATATTATACTAGGCCCATTATGACCGAGCGAACATGACTCAATCGCAGTCTTTGTACGCGAATGGGACGCATTACCGAGGTTTTATCTTCACTGGCGTTGTTACGGCATACAACGTTGTGATTAAGTATGTAAACATAATAGATGGATTTTAAGACCGTTAAATTACCAACGTATGAAATTTTGAAGTTATTGCATTGGTGAGAGATATTAAAATACGTAATGTTTATATACATATTGCAAAAACTATGTTTTTAACATCTGTTTAACAACAATATATAAATAATGAATTGTGTTGATGCTCTCATTAATGTTATGGTGAACACTATAACGGTGTTTTATTTTATATTTGGGTGGTAAATATTTTGAGACTTTGAGTTATGACGACTGTACAAATCGGAAACATGTGGAAATTTGACAAAATTTATCTATTTCTAAAATAATAAACAAATATACAATTTATAAAATACTCATTCCGTTATTTTACATATCGAGAATTATGAAAAGTTAGTTTGTTGTTAGATCGTTAACAATGTTATTTTTATTGCAAATGTTGAACAAAGAATTTCGTAACCAAAAAATATTTGTAAGAGACTGAAAAGAAGTTGCCATTAATAAGTTTAACCATCAAGTATATAAATAAACTAGCAAATTTTTATGCTAAATTACATATAATGGTTGTACATATGACTAAATCATTTATTTCCAGCCAAAATGTAATTAATTTGCTAGAAACTTGAAAATCCAACGAATATCTAAATTCAAGTTTTATCTTTTGATCCCAAAAAAGTTATTTATTGCTCTCAATTCTTCTATTTACAATCAGAGATGAGAAAAGAATAAAATTCTGACACGTTTAAAATCCTTTATAAGAAACATTTCAATCAAAGAATCCCAGAACAAAGGAGAGTTTGGGCTTTTGATGCCAGGCTTTGAAACAAATTGATGTCTATTCTGATGCCAAACTGCCTATCTATATATTTAACGAACGTAGAAATTCTTTGCGTAAAGATCTGAATATGTCTAACGATCTCATATGCTAGGATAGAAAATAGCAATTAATTTCATTAAAGTGTATTAAATATATTCAGATAATAGTTAATTTTTTAATACCGCAAGTATTTAGCTTATAAGGTAATTGCTAATTTACCAGATGTTCCAAATCAAATCGAGATTCATAGCATTGGATAAAAATAGAATGAAATTAGAGCGCGAAAAAAATATCGATTACATTGTGTCGAATCTCTCGCAATTAACTTGTAAAAAATACTTATTGTAAATTAACAATAAAATTGCAATTATACCAAATAGTAATTTTTATAAACTTTATTACTTTACAAATTATTCTTCGGCGCTATTGAGAGGTGGTGATAATGACCGATCTAAATATGCATAGTTTCACAACCTGCATAAATTCACTCAGTGCGATGATGCTGTACCACAAGATTGTTACTCTTTAGGGACATTATGTCTACAAAGTAAATATTAATCTAACCTACAGTATATACAGCATAGTGAAATATAATTATAACATAACGACAAACATTAATTATCTACTGGTAATTTATGAAATCATTTTTACAAAAAGATATCATTGAATACTGATGGAAAAAGAATTAGTTTCATATTTACAAGATAATCCATTATATGCTTTAAAGATATATTCAAGAATTACAACATAATCTAAGGTTTAATTATAAGAACTTTATAAGGAAACTTCTGCGGAAGGATTCCTTAACAAACAAAGAGAAGATAAAATCTATTATAGTTGTGAAAGACGTAAAGATTGTTGAGGAAAAGTTAAAACAGAATTGATGTCCTTCAGGTAATCCTTCAAGTCATTCGCATCCACCTGATGGTGTACGTAATTGTGCTATAAAAAGATTGATTGATAGATTAAAAACTCGTGCTAATTACTAATTTTACAGAGCAGGAAATTCATTTTCTTAATTAAGGTTTTGAACCTTTTTTTATTTATCCTTTTCAGATATTTGCGTGTAAATCTCATTCCTTTTATGAGCTATTTTCGAGATATTAATTTGCTAAGAATGGATAGATAAATTGCATTTCGGACAAGAGTAGAAAAATGGCACTTATTATATTTTAATTTTTTTTTAAATTTCATTAATCGAAATCATTTTGAAATATGTAGAAATTGAACTTTCCAAGGCCTAGTAACCCCGGGTATTTAGCATGAAAATATATTCTAGAGTTTCGAACGTCATGTCTGGATTGTTTTTGGGAATTTCTGTAATCGGGTTACTTTAACTGTTTAAAATTATTCATATCTTGGGGAAAGTTAAGTTTTTCTATCGAACGAAATAAATATCTCGTCAGTACCAAAATCAAATATAACTATCAAATAGAAATGCTTAAAAATAACATGAGTAAAATAAGACAATCAATCAGAGACCTAAACATGAACTTTATAGATTTCACACATACGATTATAATCTATATGAAATTACCTACGTTTTGAGAAATGAGAGAAATGAAAAATGAGAAATGATTTATTGACAAAAATAACAATTGTTAGTTTAAATTATCAGTCAAAACTCTTGATGCATAACCATAATTATTTTAATTCTAGGAGTGGGAGCAATTACAAAATGGAAGACTGGGATTTTTCACTGGATTTTACGTAACTTAGCAAAGTGTTTAATTTAGATAGCTCAGCTCAGCTTAACTATACCAGTATAATCATTATCTTTTAGTGGCAGGATCCGTGTTATACGTTGTACTCATATTTCCTCTGAATAAAAATAGTAAATTTTTTTTTTGTATAATTAAATGAAGTCTTGCCCTAGCTCTATAATTAGATTTTTCAAGTTCTTTTTCCCGATCATTCAGATTAAGTTTTTTATCGACATTTCTAAACTTAGTTGACAATTTTGATTGTGAGAGACAAATGAACATTTTTAAGTAAATTGACTTTTAAAATGTATTGTGTTTATTATTTTATTCATTTTTGAAAATAGTGGCGGTCCGATGCGTCATTTTCTATTAAATAATTCCGTCATTATTTTTAGACCAAACAATAAATACCAAAGGATAATTACAAATAATTATTATAAAATATATTCAACCTAATCTTAAAACAAATATAAATAATTAGCTTGTCATAATTCACGTGCTAATAATTTAATTTTAGATTCATAATAATTCTTTAATTATCAATGGGAGTAGAAAAATCTGTCATCTTAGCCACGTGATATTCTGTTGAGTAATTAATTGAACAATCGTAATGAAATTATTCATATTTTATTAGACAGATAAATCTTCTATCAGAAATAGAAAAGGACTCGGTATATATTTGATGTTGGTCCGTGTCTTGAATTGTATCCTTAATCTATTTACAATATAGTAAATCGGACCGTTTATTTTGTCGGTGCAACAAAATCACGCAACCATTTCCAATAATATTGGCCCGCCAAGTACATTCTGTACAATGTTGAGAGCAATTGTTAAATAGGATGGATTCAAAAGTCAAGGATGGAAGAAGTTGCATGTTTATCTACTCTACTAGTGTATGAAGGAATATTGATGTAAATATCAAGTTCTATATTGATGCAAGTATGAATTTCTATATTAAGGCAAGTATGAAGAAGTATTGATGTACTGTTTAAAATTCCACAATAATTGCCTCTTGCTCCAATGAATAATATTTAAATTGAATTTATGCTTAAAGATCAAAGACAGGAAAGTTCAAACGAACTATATTTTATATAGGTGGTTACTTTCCATTAAATTAAAAAAAAAAGAATATTCATTTCATTACAAAAACATACTACGTTTCATTTCATTTACGATCAAGTGACTTTCATTTCATTCGATATCAAGTGACTTTCATTTCATTTACAACACAAGTGATAGTAACACTTACCATAATCGAAAGCAACTAATGAAGCGGTCTCTTGTACAGACGACATCAAAGTCAAGAATATTAGAAGAGGAAGAACCAAAGATCCTAAAGAGGATGAGTATTTATACAGAATCTTCTGGAACATTTGAGGTCCCGCATTTGAATCAATATTTGTACATTTTTCACTTAACTTCTGTGAATTTTGAAGGCGTGTCCTTCTCACAGACATGACAAGGTTTGTTAAATTAAATCCGCTCCATTTCTCGCAAGCCACCTTGTTGTTTATCACGCACCTATGATAAGAGGCACATGAAAAACGTTCGTCATCCATGATGCTGCTAGTATTGCTCTTAACACTTGTTCCTCTATTGAATTTTCTATTTTTAAATAAATTACGCATTTTACTATTCATTTTTAGTATTTGATCAATTTACGTTGATAATTATTATTGTTAACTCAATGTTATTTAATACTATAGTCTCGATGCTGATTTCAACAAAATTGATGCATTCACGCACAGTATTCCTCTTATGTTGGAATGTCTGGTAGATAATCCCAGACGACGACAATATTCTGGAAAAAATGAAACTTTATTACAAACAAATTCATATTGTTAAATAAAATTAATGGTAGAAAATAGGTTTTAAAATGCATTAAAGAGCGCTATTTCGAAATTCATTATTGGATAATAGCTGTGAAGGATACAAACCAACCCTCGAATGGTAGGACCTTGCATATAAATAAATGATAATTATGCTTTGTGGTGAAATATATTATCCCTAAAACATCCTTAATTATAGCCTCGATGGAGTGCCCCAATTTAATAACTTAAGCCCTGTGAATAGTTTAATGGCACGCACTTTATGCATAATTCATCATTATGACGTACGTGATGTTATCAATATTCAACTTTATTCATGATCATTTTTAAGAAACTATCAATTAGAAATATTATTAAAAGATATTTATTGTTATACTTTGAGTACTGTAACGACGCTTATTCATCAGAAATTGAGGTGTAATAAACTTCAGAATTTGAGAAAAAATAGATTATTTTATATTTATTTGGAAATGTCAATATACATAAATTGTCACGAAAAGTCATAAATTTTCACTTTGTGACCACTTAAATGAAAGTTCTAGAAGTATTTCTGACAGAAATGAATCTATCGGTTATTTTCTGTAAAATGTTATCTGGGTTGTCTTCTATCTTTGTTTTGCCTCGGAGACTCATTGTTCCTGATTTAATAGGAATATTTCAACGTTGAGCATATACGGACGACTGATTTACTATCTTTGATTTAATTAAATTTACAATTACTGTCAAGATGACGGGTTATATCTGCAAAAAAATACATGCGTTGCTATAGCAGTGGCAATCTGTGTATAATACATGAAACAATTACATTAGTTTTCAATGTTAATATTATTTCATTATGTATTTTACTGTCAATATCTTCTGTCAATTATTGATTAAATTTAAAAAAAGAAACAAACAATGAGATTTAAATTATAATGATTTTAATAAATATACCGTAATAATAAAATATATTTAAAATCTGTATCCAGTGATAGTAAAATCATTCTTTTTTATCTTACTTTCAAATCTCTAAATGCATAAAAACGATATATATTCTGGTGATAGCGTGCAAAAACCCTTGCAAATCGCATTTTCAAACAATTGTAATGTATGCATTTGGGTTTTGAATACAAAATGAGATTGTATTACATTTAACTTCAATTGATGTTTTCCTGTAATATCAGATTCAGAAATGATCATCGAATTATTTAATATAATGTAATTTATTTAACTTTTATATATCTAAGGAACACAATCTTGTAAATATAAGTAATGTCTAAATTATTCATGCTGAAAATGAGAATAAGAAATAAAAATATGTTGACAGTTTTGTCAGAAAGAAAATGAGACTAAAAAATGTGAATGAGTGATTTCAACTGCTGGAAATGTAATCATGAAAATTCATTACCCAGCGAAGGCTTTCGGGTTCAGAACAGATGACAGACTCGGTAAAAAAATAATCATTTCTTTTGTCAAATTTTTTGACATTCTCTCAAATATAAATCTTTGTTGCCCTCTGTTTCGAGTTATATTTTTTAATTAGTATTGTCCAATAATTATATTTGTATTGTATTACAATTATCACTCAGACTTGTGGGAAGATACATAGTTTTAACAATTGTGTAATATGTGTAAACGACCTTAATACTATAATTAAATGACTGTCAACCTGAACTCCTGTAGACATAGTTACTCTTAATATAATTAATAATTATCACTTAAGAACTTTATTTTCCTTATTTGACAATTATTAAGATATATGAAATGTCTGATAGTGACGCACCATCATTCTGGTATATTATCTTATTCGCATAAAAAAAAATTGTATTACTTCAAATTAATATATAATTAAATCAAGTATTAAAAGCATGAAAAAATCATATAATATTGACATAAATAATAAATCTCGTTTACGAACTTATTTTCCATCTGGGTCAATGTGACCATATAATAATTTTAAGTATCACACTTACTAGAAAATTGGAAAGTATTATGACCTCATATAAATAACCTCAAACGATATCCCCCTATTTTTTAGTAATTCTTTCGAATAATCATCCTATTTTACTTAAAGAAAGTCTAATTATTCTCTTGAAGTGATCTTTATAATAATTACTTAATTAAAGTGTCAAAAGCAACGAAAAATCACAAAATGAAAATTGATTATTTAGTGTTGAAGATGGATATAAATTAAATATTGGAATACATACATTTTTTAAGTTTCCATTTTATGTTCATTTTTAATATTATATTTGGTTTCGAGTAAATAATCGCTATGGTATATAATGATTTTTACAAGTTGCTTCCATTATCGGAATAATATCGTATATGGAATTTCTGCATCCCAAAACGTAAATTTAACAAAATGCCATCGATTACAGCTTCTGGTTGTTTATATTTGATATTAACAAAGTGAGTTTTGAAACCTGAAGTGACGTTTCCATTTTGTTTCTCATTTATTATCGCTCTTATCGTAAAACATTTCAGAACAAGGAGGTAAACGACTATAAGAAGGTGACACCTAGTTGAATTTATTTTCACGCGTGTTGCGTAAATCTTGAAGATACGAAAATATGTTAAAAGGTAACATTATAGAATTTTATTACTTTGTATAAATAGTTAAATATAAATCATAATTTTATTTTAATAAATACCAATTGAAGATAATGGAAACTATTTATGGACATCTATATAATAATAAGGTCTTGTAATGTTAAAATATGAGTACATTTGTCGTTGTTCGACTTCTTTGAGAACTTATGATGAACTAAAATAATTTATGAAATGCTCGCAGAGATTTCAATCTAATAATAGAATGATTCAAATCTATTTAAAAAAATGTCGAAACGGACACATGGATAAATACTGTAGATCTATATTTTTTTATGGTATATGAATAATATAAGAAACACCATTATAATAATTGAATTTAAAATAATAAGAATTCTGTCAATATTCTACTGACAGAATTTACTTAATTTAGAAGTCGAAAACTAAAACATTAATTATAAGAGTGAGATAGAATTTATTGTGTTGAAAAAATCATTTTCAAAAGTCCTTACAAATCTCATAAACATTCGGTCAAAGAAAAAATAAATAAATAATAAAACACCCGGATTACAGTACAACTTTCAGCATACGACTGGACTGGTTATTAACATATTTACAAACTAAATTATTGTTCTTCTTTTCCTTGTCAAAATCAAACTAAATTATATACAATACACTTCTGATAATTTTCAAGTCTCGCACCTCTTTGGAAACATATGATTACTTCACCCCATACTGATATAGAGTAAGAGAATAGTGAATATAAAAAACGTAATATTTTAAGATATTGTATATTCTACTTAGATTAATATTATCATCCAAAAAGAACATATTGAAGGATTCTTGTAGACTTCAATTATTTCTGACATTGGATATATTTACTTGGGGCAACGAATCTATATGAAGAAGATTACATTTATTCATTGTGATATTATATACCTCCTTCATATAGAAATAAATATACTTCATTTATGAAACAAATATGTCTTATCATAAAAGTCTTTGTTATAATAACTGATCGTAATAAACGTCTATTTTATTAATCAAAGTTTACTTGGAATGATTACATATTACAAATTATTATGTCACATTATGACTGACTAATCACTCACGAATCATCATGATTAATCTAGGCGATTAACTTTCAATCATCGGCAAAAATGTAATATTTATTTTATTTCTTTCCTTTTGCAAATAGATAAACTAATCATATTGCATATTAATAAAATAGTTTGTGAATATAATATGGAATAAGACAATCTATCGAATAATAAGATCTTACAAATATATCTGCGTCGGATATTGTACTATTTATATTCTGTAACCTTGTAAGATACTTTCTGATATGACAGTTCACATGTTACATTATATACTCATTTGTGGTGTTATAATAAACGAAATATATATATTGTTACAACAGATAATCCAAAGTACATTGAAAAGTAAAACGAGATCCGTATAGTAAAATAGATCATGTAATGGATTAAGATATTGAGATAGTGTTTTTTCGCGCAAATGGAAGAATAAGTCTTCAATATTTTTTGCACTCTAATCTAATATCAACAATCTCTCTGTAGACCATTTTCAGTCTCCTGATTTCTAGATTAGATTAGATTAGATAAAAAAATAGAGAAAAAGTATCTCGATCAAAAAATCTAATCTAATCAATTTCTAGGAAGTGAACCATAGACAAATTGTTTCGATAAGATTAGATAAGACTGATTATAGATTTAGTGAAAAATATCTTGAAATTCTGCAGAACTCAATACAATAACCAATTTAATATTTTAAATTGAACACAAGTAAACTCATTAGACCACCAATTCAATATTTATGTCGTAGGTATCACAATACGTTTATAATAATAATTCGTTAAAAATAATAAAAATCACTCTACTGATTAATTTTAAAAGATTGTGTGGAGTTTTCTCCTACTTGTTTTGATAATAAGAGATCACTCCACGTTATGGTAGTGGGTGCTACCAGTTCTATGACAAGAACAAGGTTGCCCCCACTTCCTATTTATGGACTGCTTTCTCAGGGTCAGCCAAAGTCCGGATACTGGGTAGATAGCACTCTTAGCGGTAGCGTTAAATCGAGCTTTTCGGAAGACGCGGAAAAGAATTGATTCAGGGCCCTCAGCTATCTAAACTGGTCCTTGCTCCTGACACCAGAATTAATTTGTTTTGCAACCCGCTTAGAAAGTTTCCCCAGGTGTCTGTCTATTCACATTTGAAGTCCCAGAAAATAAAGTAATCCAACATATGTTTTATTTACAATTGTTTATCAAATATTTACGAACTTGCAAATTGGATTTGCTCTCAAATTCAACATAACATAATATTACATTACATAAACTTTATTAGACAAAATCGTGCTGACACGCTTTATTCAATAATATAGATCGTTGCATTCGTTTACTATTAAAGTTAGACAATTACTGTTTCTATGATCAATCTTTTCAATAAACAGTTTACTGCAATTCCTTCTGACAAATGAATTACATTTTTCCTTCCAAACTTCGCACAAGTTCAAGTAATTTATAATGGGAAAATGTCAGATATATGGACACAAGAATCAAGTATTATAATCATAAATCGATACAAACCGATTATACATCCTTCTGGTAGTCACTGAAATTGTGGTACTTCAATGCATGGCGTATATATAATTGAGCATTTGTTACAATCAGTTATCGATACTTTAAGCATTAACAATGTAAAATAAATTGACTCGTAACACACAAGTTATTAATTATCGTTGCAAAGGCACGGTATATTTCAATGTTTCATTTGTACTTGTCATCGTTTCAACTTTATTAAAAAGATACTTGATTGAGTGCCATTAATGAATTTCTCAGATGTAATAGATATCTTTTATAATTTTTGTTTGCAATATTGCACGTAATGTGACACTTGATTCTAGATTCCATAAAAGAAGTTTATTTACTTATAAATGAAATCATTTTTATAATCAATACCTTGATTTGTCTCGAGGTGATTATACCACGGTGAGATTCTCATAATGAATTCACATTTATTGTATAATATTTTATGAATTAGTATTCTTTTTTATGTTTGTTTATGTCACTAAATATCTATCTATAAAGCTCGCAGTGTTTCCTCTTAGCTGCTCATTTGTGCTAAAGTTTTGGAAGATTTGCACATGACTGTAATCCGTCATGGAAAAAACTCTGGTCAAATATTCTTGATCTAAACTATCGACAGGTATTTATTGCTGAAGATTGACAAATTTTAAATAATATTTTATTAATAATACAATCGAAATCTCTAGTGACATTTGATTAAAATAAATTCACTTTTGAATCATGATGAAAAATAATTTTATTTGTAAGTTATTTAAAAGTAAATTTAACCTGAAAGGGAAATTGATATACAATCGTTGGCACATAGTTTATACTGGCTGAATAGATGACTAATGTACCGGTTTTATCCTTTCATAGTGTATATATTATCTTCTTGAAAATAAATGATCATATTTGTAAAATAAAGCAAATTCCAAGAGAGAGAGAGAGAGAGAGAGAAATAGAGAG
>JAJNBT010357925.1:0-11112 GCA_028455955.1 Notopais sp. p TS-2021 | reverse complement strand
AGCATTTCTATAGTGGCGCAATTAGAAAACATCATGAATAATCTCATCAAAGAAGAATTAAATATGATGAGATGAAATATTAGGAGATTTCTTGTTATTCTTTAAGTTTATATCAATAAAAATGGATGGTTTGACCTGCAGACGAAATGACCACCAAACTTATTGGTTATATTAAATTAAGTTAAATTAGGTTGGGTTAGGTAGATTGATAATTTAGATGTTATGTCTGTTCGACATTTTACATGCAGACATTTTGACCGAGCAATATTTTTTCTTAAAGTTGTACTCTTTTGAACAAAATATATGTTTAACAATAATTCTGGAAATTATATATTAAAATAATTATGGAGTTTCTGTTATATTATTATATATTTTTTAATGGCCTTTCAGATTGCGTAAGATATTAATTAGGCCTATAAACTACATTGTAGTCAGATGAAATATTATGTTTAACTTAGATTAGATGTTATGTCGGTCTTATTGATTTAAAATAAAACTATCTATAATTTAAATAATATTAATTTTATAAACTATTTGTGAGTTTTAAGCTATTTATTCAGTTGTTTAGGAAAGTCAATATAGGAAATATGTTCAAATAATTTCTGACTTGATTTTAAATAGTTCAGTATCTGTTTACTTAAAGTAAGCACTTAATGTTAATGGTCCGTCTCTTAGCAACAAAGTATGAATTGCGACAATAATTTCGAGGTCTCTCAAATTATCATCACAGCTCCTCATATAGATCAAGGGTATCAGGCCACCTGTATACTTGTACCAAGAAATGTCGTTTTTTATCAAAAACCATTTAGTTCCACTCCTTGGTAATAAAGATTAAAGCCGCTTAAAAAGTGGCTTCTCTATTGTGTATTCAGTCATCCTGATATAATCCTATCATCGCTAATTCTTAACCTTTAGAAGAAATCACTCATAATAAATATCAATTTATTCTTCACACGGATAATATTCATTGTACGTAATCGTTGAAGAATGTCATTACTTACAAGTCATACATCATAATATAGATCATATTTATTAACACTTTGAAATTGTTAATAAAAATGTGGGGAAAAGTCCAATAGAGATACAACTTCACTGTTCTCATTTGAATAGTCACATAATGCAGCATTAACGAAGAATATCAGCATTCTAAAGCTGATTTGTCCTGGCTATAGCACCATAAATGGTTTTATTTAGTTATACAATTCGATTTCATAAAATAATTTAGCTTCTTTTTAGTTGCCGAGCAGTTAACATTTATCCTAAAATTGAATCAGGTAATATTTGTCCTTAAATATCTTGTTATTGTCGATACCATAAACTAAATATATGTACTCGATGCAGTTTTTCAGAAGACCGAAGTGCTGCGATTTTGTTATCGAAATTGTGATCGTATTTTTCGCTTTAAATGGACTAAGGTGCAGGAAGCTTTCGAATTCTTTCTCTGCAACAGCTTCAATTATATCGATGAGTAATCACAGTTAATTATTTCAATATTTCTTCAAGTTGCGTGCGAGAAAACATGTAGAAGAGAATCTCAGAAATGACATTGAGCTTCAATTAACTTTGAGGTAGCAGCAACCGGTACTTTTCGGCGCCATTTTCATACTGAAATTCATAACGAAAGTCTGCGATTGTTTAGATAAAGATTGAAACTATTAAAGCCAAATGAAATCAAAGATTCGAGACAAAGATTGTTTTTTTGTCTTAAAATATAGAAATCAAGACATCAAGAAACATAAAAAGTAACTCTTTTGTAAACAAGTAAACCACTTAAGCTATAACAAGGAGATGGATTTGTGATAACACACCTTCAGCAATATTTTACAAGCTACATCATCTACATTTATGGAGCCAGAGGCGTCAATTAACATATAATTGCTATAAAATATGTCTTTAACATGATCGGAAAATTCTTTGTAAGAAGTTGAAGAATCTTCAATGCAAAAGAATTCATTTCTTTTTAATAACTAATTTAAGTTTAAATTTTAATCGATTATTTTATTTTGAAGGTCGAGTAGAAGTTGTATAAAATACAAATTTCATTTCAGATACCCTGAGCGCCGGGAGGTTGTATCTATACATGATCCTAACATTTTAAAATTTGTTTTTCAATCAAGTTACAAAAACTTCATTTATAAAATGTATTAAATACAAACTAATCTACAGATCAGAAAGTGAAATTGAAATTGAAGTAAATCCTCTCTCTATAGAGACTTGGCAAATCACTTTAATACAACATGGAACTATTTCTCCAAAGAATGATTCTTGTTTACAAATATTGATAACAGATTTAGCGATTTCAACAATTTGACGAAATTGTCGAAATCAACGTTTGTAATAACGGTTGTTGCTGTTCATCTAACCAATGATATACATAAATCGTGAAAATTTAGTGTCTTCTTCTCGAGATTCGAGTTGATTTATCGACCAATGTAGAGGAGAACTATTACAGCCAAGCAGTAAACTTTGAGAGTTTACGAACAGCAAATAACCTTTTCTAAATGCTCGGAATATGTGTTGTAATTCTAAGAATAGGTGACCTTTAGAAATAAATTCCCTTCTGCATGAAACTCAGTACCAGTGTCATTTGTTACCGATGAAAGATTTTCAATCCGTGAGCTCATTACAGTTTCGAAATGTATATTTAAATAAAGATATTTTATATGCTTCCTCGTGAATTTGTCTGTGATTGCATAAGCAATATTGGGGAGATGGATGCGTACATCAATGGTCAGTCTCCAACATGGAAACATGAAATATCATTTCATAGATTGCAGGTCTTACGAACAGTTGAGATCCAGATAAATCAGTCGAAACTAGAGTCCATTTCGTAATATTTTAGGTTACTAATGTAGTATAAAAGGATTTTATTTATAAGGAAATTTCGTAGGAAATCAATTATTTATAAATATGATCTTAAATTGCTGAAGGGTCTTTTGAATCGTTATTGCATCTGTCTCTCTGCTGAACCTTTAAGTATAAGAATCAAAATGACTGCAGATTTATAACATAAGTTCTTTATATTGAAAAACATAAAAAATAAAACAGATTCAATTGATCATTACAGACCAGCAACCAATAATTTGTTTCGCTTCATTTCATAACATGAAATGAAGTTAACAATAACTGAATAAACCTATCCAATATCATAATACTTCATATAGTTTCAAGGGCTATATGTATGCAGGGCTACTGATTGGTCTGTAAAAACAAGCAACAAGAAAAACAGGTTGGAGGCCTTGAACCGTTCTCTTGGCGTCACCTTAATCAGTTGTCTGGAGGCGTCAACGATGTCCGTTTGTTTCATCCAGCAAATTTTATTGATCGCAACTTGATGATTTCACGATGGCTCCTCATATCGTATCGAAACTATAAATATTTGTAAATATTTAAGGACTGTGTAATTATAATATAAAAGTGGGTAGAATATGCACAATCTATCGTAATTGATTATATAACATGATCGGCACAAATCTATATTAAATGATATGGAATTTGTAATTATTTTTTCTTATTATCTATAAACATAATTGTACAATGATTCATAACGTAAAAAGGTTCCCTGTAAATGTAGATCAATGCAATGGAGGCTGCAGCGATTCTTGAGTGGTCTGCATGCAGGAATTTAATCGAGGAGGGAAATTAGTTTTTTCATTAAACGCGCACGACTCTTCGTTGGTTACTCGACTTATTTCGATCAAAAACGAATGAGCAATGGGTGTTCATTGGATATCCGATTATTATCGATCAAAAACGAGTGATAAGCGACCTGTACGAGTTTTAAACGCGGAAGACTGTTGTACATGATGGGTCAAAAACAAAAATGAAGCAAAATCAAAGGTCATCAAGTCAATAGAATTTCCTATTGAGTCAATGGTCACTCTCTTCATTACATTAAATTTAGATTGACTTTAATCCATATTATTTTTAGATTGACTTAATTAGCAACTGTAACTCTATATATTCCAAGTCAATATTTCTACTTTGTTCTTAATTTAATTTTCTTCATTTCTGAAGTAAATATTTTGTCTATTGCAAAAATCTTACAAAATTTTGTGTTCCGGCTTAGATTAAAAAAAATTCCGGGAATATCACACGATTATTTCACACCTAACTTGACTAAAAAAATATTTTTTGAATTTTTTAATTCGGAATTTTGAAACCCTAATTCTAATATTTGATTATGATAAATAATGTCACTTTTCATATTGTTGCTAAATAATTTTTAATCTATAATTTAAAACTATTATTATTTATTGAAATCATTAAAAAATGAAAGTTCTACATTGTTTGGAAAGTCATAACAAAATTGAAATGATTTATATGCATATTTATTTATTTAATAAAAAGAAACATGTAAAATAAAAGTAATTGGTTATTTAATCACTTTTAATTAATTATACGATAATAATTACTGTTATTATTATAACTGAATTTAATTAATTAGGCCTATTCATTTATATATAAATATTAAATTTATTAATTTACAATTATTTACCGATGGGGAAATTTGGGAGAGTCTCGATCACTAGGGGAAGAATGCGATGATCGTGCATTGAGAAACATAGGAATAAACCTTTTTTTTATATAACTACCTACGAGCATTGAAATCTCCGCAGGTTAGAATTAAATTTTTTCGGTATTTTGATGCTAGCAACATTTAGAAGTTAGTTGCACAATACACTTGAATACTTTTACTTAATTCACTTGTGGCTTCCTACTGCTATGGTAGCTATATATATATACTAATTAATCATATCATATACTTGATAATTATTTTTAATAAATTTAAATATTCTTGAAATGTAACTTCCTTAATAAACTATTTCTAGACTCGGTTAAATGGTAAAACCCAAGTGAGGTTGAATAATGCAACGTAACTTAATGATTATTTACTATGAAAATGTAATTTATCACATAAATATTTACATTAATCTCATACTGTGATGCATGGAAATATATTTATTACGTTTAAAAGTAATTTTATCAGTAAATTTTGATGCATAGATTTAATAATTGATTCTAGATCCTGGTCGCGCGATCTATTTATAATATTAAAAACAATTGAAAAAATGTGATCTAATGCAACGAGTCTAACTGTAGGAATATTAATGCACATATAACATATTCTACTTGCCTCGCGTGTTTAGCGTGTAGCTATCGTATATTTTTTGTTAATAGTCATAACGGAATAAAATATTCTGTTATTTAGTTTGATAATGTATGTTAATTTTGTAATACCTTCGTCGGTTTTAAAATATTCAATTAATTAATGTTGATAGAAATATTCTTTCAGATCCAATGTGTAATACGAAATAATTTTATTTCAACTCTCTTATCGTAAAATGTCAATTGTCGCAAAGGTAATTTAATGACATATAGTAATGATTGCGTAATTTCCTACATACGACCATTTATTCCTGCTTGATTGGAACGCCATCGAGTTTCTTACAATTAAATCACACGTTAATAACTTCTCACTGAGATTTATTTAAGAATTATTGAGTGGAAAAATTAATACTCTTATAGATTTGAAAACAGCCTTTTTTTGCTCTATATTATTTCATAGAACACGTGTTAGTCATGCACCGACTTTAACCGTTTGATATTTTGAGGGATTATCTCGAGCATGATGGGGGAAGTGTATTGCCAGTGAATCGACCTTGAGAGGGACGTCCCACCCCTTGAGCCGCTATTCAAATTCACTTTGAAAATAAGCTCTTTGTTTATTTCATAACGAACGTCCACATCGTTAATACCTCCTACAGCGTCCCAATTTCACTCGAGATAGTAGAGAAAGAGGGCATCTTTAGACCGTTCGAGGGCCACATAGAAGAGTTGTTTACGGACGCAACTTTGTGCTCCAATAAAAAACGTGACCTTTGCAATATCCCTCCTTAATTGGATCTCCCACACGCTCTGCTCCCTTTCGAGTCAGGACAATCATTCACTCGGCCGATTACAGCCACGCAGATCAGACACATCTTCGTCAGCTCGCCAAATTTCCCATCTGATTCAGGAGTGCTCATTGGGTAGCCTGATAATCATCATTTGACAGAAAAGAGTCGCCAGATTGACGGATTTGTGGATCTGCATTGTGGTCAACAGGCGTTCAAGAGTCGTCCGAAGATTTTCATAATCGTGACAGGAAACAGGAGGACATCATAGTCCGAAAAAGGTTTGTTTTTATTTTCATTGAAATTTGGAAGGTCGACTATAGAGTTCATTTCCTGATAAGGAGAATAAATCAAATTCGTGATCTAATCAATTGACTACCAAGATCTTAAAATCTTCTTTTCATTCAGGAAAAACGAATCCTGACCAGAGGCTAAAGAAGAATCGCCCAAGGAAGCTTGAGCCACAAGCAGTCGACCTTCGATCTTGAAACTTTACCACCGTTGACTGTTAGAATAACTTTCACGTGAGCTGATGTCCAAAGTCAGATGGGCATCATCACTTGAGTGAGTCGCGTTCCCCATTGAAAAAGTGAGCAGTGAAGCTCTCGTCTTGAACACTTTTTGTGAATCACTCATTAGGATTTATTGTGCAGTTGTTCAGTGACTCCCAAGTGTTACAGTGAAGATCATCTCGTTCAGTTAGTGAATCCAACAACATGCCTGGTTACCAACAATTGAGGTTTATGCCTCATCCTACCGAATTATACCATAACGAGCCTATTTATGGTCAGGTCAAGCAAAAGAAGAAGCCTAAAAAGCAGCAACAGCAACAACAACAATTACATCCTCACTATGAAGATATCAAAGTGCGAAATATTCGTGACCGAAAAGATTATGAACGAATGGTGATGGCTAGAGGAGACTTTAATCCTTATAAATTTGATAGTCTTAAATTGATGGGATCCTGTAATGATGTCAGTTACTTGGATAACTTTATGAGCATGCCACGTCAGCGTCCTGCTCAGGATATGGGAACCAGAAACCGTTCCAAGGGAATCTCTAAATCCTCTTCCACAGTGTTCGCCAAGGGTCAAAAAGAACATCGTCACAGCATTCAAAGTGATCCTTCAGTTACAGCAGCAATGATTGCCAACATAAGGAACGCAACGTCCAATGATAACATCTACGAATCCGTTGAAATGATTCATTACAAGAAAACGGTTCAAAACTTAAACCGAATTAAGAAGACTCGTTCTGTAACAAAGACTGGCCATTCTTTATTCGATGCTCTACGTGTGGAGCAGGCCCTTAAGGCTCCTGCAGTGAAAAAGACACACACCCTACGTAGGGAAGAGCCTTATCGTACTCAGGAATACAGCGACGGCAATAGTCCTAATAGTTCATCTAGTTCGGGAGATGAGTATGAAACGTATCCTAGAATGTACCACAGACAACAAATATCGAAGAATCAAGTAGAGCAAATGAGAAAGCAAGATAAACAGAAGAGCAAGCGTACAGAACCTACAGGCTCCGAAAGCGATGAAGATTGGAGGATGATTCCTAGACCTAAGTTCTTTGGGGGTAGAATGCAGCCACGACGGATAGAAATGCACGCGCCAGCAGAAGGTCCCTCATCTACCGATGAATCGGATTCATCAATAAATTCTGCAATTTTATTACGATGATTGTCCGGGCATTTAGTGAAATGGGCATCCATAATCGAAGGCACGCTTATACTCCCCACTTTCTGGACCTACAGAGTGATGTAATGGGTGAAGTATCGTGAATCCAATCCGCTCTTGCCATATCGCGCGTCACCAAAATGTACTCGTTTTAATTCCTTCGTTTTGCCTTTAATCCAAATTGCGTAATGTGCAATTTATTTCAAAATGAAATACTACTTGTTACCATTCTTAGTTTTGTAAATAGCTCAATTAGTAATATTCATTATGAACTGTTTTTATATTTGATTACTGTATATTTTTCATTATTATTATATGCTTCGAAAAAAATAACATTTGATCACTTTCGTTCTTTATTTTTTATTAAATGAAAGAACAAGAATGTTCAATATCATACCCATCTCTTTTTGGATTACGTTTTAAATTTAACCTTTTGCATTGTATATAGTGAGTGATATTTGCCGACTAAAGTGTGCTGATTAAACTATATAAATTATGAAATGCCGCCCCATCAGCTGCTAGTCTATTAAGCTAAGAAACTCGAATGATCCTATTACCAACATCATTTATGTACATAGAAAAGAAGATTTCCGAGCTATTTATTGACTATCGATCACGAGCAGGGTCAAATGAAGAAGTGATGCCTCGGAGTATCATTCAAAAGACATTATATGGCTTGTATATTTGTATTTTTGTATAGTTCCTAAGTAAGAAAATACGAAAACTTTTATATCAAAACTTTGTTATATTTTTATGTTATTGTAAAAGTTACTATTTTTTACCAATCTGACTATTCGTTTTAAAAGCGATTTTTTTGTTAGTATATTTTATCTTTTTGAAGAATTTTTAAAATTCCAGGCGACTATTGTGGATAAAATTTTGTTTTTGCCTAGGTTGCTTCTTTCGTTGAGTCCAAAATGGTCAACAACTTATCTCTTTTCATATAGTTTGCTCTTTTGATTCCTTGCTTGAAATTTCGCAATAAAACATGGTGAAGGATTATGTTCTTTTTATTTTCCTCTTCTGACCGTATTTTAGCGGTACATGCAGTGCCTTCAATTATAAATCACTTCCTAGATTACGGAAAATATATTATTGGTGAATAAAACTCAACGAGAACGTAAATTCGCAAGTTCAATTTTAATTGAGTTATTTTGGTACATTGCATGCTCCCACAAACTGGTCTAAATGTTTTCCCTTATAATTGCATATAGAATTATTGTCATATAACAGATCGAATATTTCCGAGTCAATAAATGGGAGAGTCGTGAGTAATCGAGATTAAAATAATTTATTTTAATTTTTAATGAACTTTGAGCTTGAACTTCATTCCCACTGATTACACGATAATCGTTCAATTATTGCGTCAATTTTTACCGAGACACTTAAATCCAGTTGATTTGAACTTTTCTTCTAGCTGCTTTGGATAAATTCTTCAGTTAAACGAGTTTTAACAATGATATTTCGAGATAAATTTGGTCGATGAATATTGCATGAAATCGTTGGCGCTTTGCCAGGGCGGAGCGAAGTTCCCCAAGGCAAGGTCGCCTGCTCTCTCAATGTCTTCTACCGTTGTTTCTCGCTCCTTGATGCGGCTGATCATACGAATGTACCGTATATTTATATTTATCAGACTCTTTGTATATTATCATCTAGTTTTAATTCGTTAATTAAAATAAAATCGAATATTTATACATCTTTATAAACGATATGTAATGCACTTGACAATTAATTATATTTAAAAAAGTATGTTCAGTTCGAATAAAATATGTTTAAAATTTCCAAAAAACAATCGTTGCTCAGTTGATGAATGCAAAGTTGTGTTTGTGACCATGAAAAACAGGCCAAAAATCACAAGGACAACCTCTCGTTTGATTCCTTGACAACGGTTGGGAAATCTCGTTTTTTATTCTTTTAGTCAAATTCATTCATGCTGTAAGAAAATGTTTTTCTGTTATGGGTCACTCGTTTCAGACCTTTACGACCTTAATATTATTCAATTAGTTTCTATTTTCCATTACGTAAACCAAGCCCAGAATTACACCCAGAAAAGGCTTAATATTATGCAGTCTTGGTTCACTCAAATTCTCAATGGAATTGAGAAACAATCTCGAAAAGATGACATAAGTTTCTATAGATTATTATACACCGCTTTATTTCTCAGCATAATTGAGGGATTAAAACAATTGACAAATGAATAAAGAATAACGACATCCAAAAGATTATTTTGTCGAGTAAGAAAAGCGAGTCATGGTGAGCATTTGTAATTAGCATTTGCAAAAGATTAATTCTATATTGAATCGGACGAGATGACACAAGCTTGTCATGCCTTTAGTCATTGTCAATGATATTCCACGGAAAAAAGGACAGATCTGCCCATTGGAACGTGGGTAGATACTTACTGTAGAGTCTTTATGGTGCCAGTTAGTGCCAAATGATCTTCTTTGTTTGACTTTATCCGTTTTGTAACTCTCACTCCTTGACCCTAGTCGCTGAGATGACCAGGAAGGACTCCGGAAGTCCTACGGGGCCATCTTTACAAAACGAGCTATGCGCCCATGACTTAACGAGGCAAATAGACTGCTATGACCTCCTATTGGCATTGAGGTCAGAGGTCAGTTAGTTTTTATATACAAATTGGTAAATAAATAAATCAGCTATTTTATCAGTCTTTTATTATATTCCATTACCATTAAATCTGATGTAGTACACATTACAGTAAAAAAAGTCTATTTTCAGCTTAGTCATTTTTTTAAATTTGAAAATAAATTTCATTTAGAAAATATTTTTCTTTTAAATTATTTACAAACATTTTAGAAATAATATTTTAAAAATTGAAATCTAATAAGATTTTTTTGTTATATTTCATGGCAGCCATGAACCATTTTAAAGTATTTTTATTAATTAATTCATAATAATTTCACTACTTTGACGGAATATTTTTGCTTATAATTTTATGGATTCCTTAATTAAATTATAAACTCAATATGAACTGGCCGGAAAAATATTAAAGAAAAAAAGTTACGATAAGATATGTCATAGGAAAAAGGTTACACGAAAATATGTCACAGGTTTCTTTAGATTAATAAAAAGTAACAGAAAAAAAGTCTGCAATCCTATTGTCGAATTTATTTTATGCAACTTTGACCAGTGATATAATTTCTAGAACCTAGACTCCTATAGCATCTAATTGCAAAGTATTTAACTCTACGCCTGCTAGAAAGATTTAATATATCCTCAATTAATTTATTTTGAAAATTATTAAATTTGATGAATATTCAATCTTCCTTATTATTTATTAAAATATAACCATAATTTCTGTCTCCACTTGAAAACAGTTCATTAATATATTAAGGGGTTATTATCATTGATATAAAGCATTTGAAATGCACTTTCAAATTACAAGTGAACTTTAATCGACCAATTTTAAAATACATTTATAGTGGTGTGATAAATATATCTTAAAATTGGTGTTGAAAACAGCGAGATGGTGCAAATAAGTGATTATATATACGGTTTATACCATATATATA
>JAJNBT010355583.1:0-10947 GCA_028455955.1 Notopais sp. p TS-2021 | reverse complement strand
AGTATGCTGCTATTTAAATGGTTATTAATTTTTAGGGAGATTCACAAATTACACTTGTAGACCTCTCTCAGGCTATTTGTGTAGATAAGCTTAGAAGATAGTCTCGGTGTATAAAACTTAATCTTTATTTTTAGTTGTGTATAAAAAATAAATTTAGTTTTAGCTTTAAAAAGTTTTGTAAATAAACAAATAGATTATATATATAAGTGAAATGTTTTAAGGACGATCCACAATTCTATGACTTCCAATATAGTATTTATAATTAATAGTTATGTAGCTAGTAGGTGCAATATTTAAATATTTGACTGACTAAAAAAAAGATACAGTATCGGTATTGTGTCAACATCAGGTAAATTACGATATTGTATCAACATCAGATAAATTACGATATTGTATCAACATCAGGTAAATTACGATATTGTATCAACATCAGGTAAATTACTATATTGCTTGTCTGTACATCTTTATAGATGAGTAGTCGATAAACATTTTTAACACTTACCGTACGTGGTCTTGTGTAATGATGTTAGTATCCATGATTTGATGTCCAAACCAAAGTTCGAAAGTTTTTATCAGTTACATAAAGACGTCTAGAATTCAGATATACTGTATACGGTAATTCTTTAAAATATATCAAATGTGCTATAACTAGTCGTGTAGTTTAATATTTCAAACGCAATATAGTTCAATGATACCATATATAGACAATTCCTCATATCATATGGTCCATTTTCCTTGATATATCTAATAGCGATACAATCATTCCTTATTGTAAATTAATTTTAAATAAAATTATATACTTATTGTCACTGCATGATTGGTAGGAAGTCTTCGGAAATAAACAAACTGCAACTGCTGCATCGGCATATATATATATATAGCATCAGCATACCAGCCATACCTTAACAGCTTATTTTTGTGGTATATAGTTTTATAATACTTATAAATCATAATTGGTTGGTAAAGTAAAGTCAGTCTAGTAAACAATAAATGTTTTTTAATCATAACAATTGTAATTAAATATGCAGTAAGTCTCAATATATTCGGTATTGTATGATTTTTACAGTCATAATTGTTCTTAAAGGAGAGACTTATCGACTACAAATGTATTGATGATTCACGTCTAGAAACAAATCGACCCCGCAGATATGTTAAAGTTGCAATGATAAGGTAAAACCTTTAGTACTTTGTGGATCCATTCAACATTGGTGGAACTGTCTTGATCTGTGTAGAATATATAATTATAATCAAGAAAGATAAAGGATCTTTATTGGTCGTTTATCCTTTAGTGGAATTAGGTTTATAAAATGGACAAATTAGCACTCGTTTCCCCTTCATTTCACTTCGAATTGAGACATTGATATAACTCTTCGATTTTATTATCTTAAAATAAACCCAACATTTAACCGAGAAATAATTACTGATAGTAAGTTTAAAATTATAGTTTGGTTCGACTGAAACTTACTCCTTATTCGATAATAGTTTTAACTTAATTATTGTAAACGCTAAATAACTTTATTTTCATGATAATAGTTTATTGAAAAGGAACATTAAGTTTATAGTACAATGAGATTAAAATAAAAACTGTGTACGGTACACAAAGTTCATATGAAAATAATAAACCTATTGATTGATATAGCTACAGTATATATTATTAGATGCGTAGGACAAATTCTTCATTTGTCCTAATGGAGAATGTTAAATTGCAATTGAAACTAGATATCTTTTATTTTATTGGAAGAACATTTTGGGTAATTTATCAAAGATATTTTTTTCCAAAACATGTCTGCTGTAATGTTTTTGAAGTCCATTTTGTAGATTTAATCGAGCGTCAAATAAGAAGAGCCTCGAGAGAGGATCGAACCCAGGAGCTCATGGTACCGGGTTAAGCATGCTAACGACCACTATGCATGTATAGGCCGATGATTATTTACCGTAGTGACTTTCTTGATAATATTCTTAACTGAAATTAAATTTATACACCAACGTGATTCTGACATCGTTGTCAACGAGAGACCTTGCGCTGAAAATATCTTCTTTAAATGGTCGATATGAAATATTACCTCTGGTTTTGATAATAAATTGAACTGTGTCACGAGTGATATTGATAGCTTGTTATAGCCCTAATCGTTCTCATATTATTTGAAAGTGTCCGTTACCATCACAAAAATGAACTGATGTCTTATTTTATGTATTTAAAGAGACAGAAACTGCTATCAAATAAAATATATATATTTATTTGATGCATATTCATAATCTGATATAAATATTGATGTTATATTCGCCTATATGGCAACAAATATATTCTAGAAATTGTAAAATATTCTACAGTAATCTGGAATAAATTGAATTATTGAAATATGAAATAGAATAGTCTCGCTTTCGAATTTCCATCCCTCTCGTGTGTAAATACGGGAATTTTTATTTTTTAAGTATAAAGTATTTTAAGAATCTTGAAGATTTTTAACTGTGCTTTGGTATATCCGTGTATTTAGCCTACTGTATTTATTTAACTTAATAAGCGTTAATTCCATTCATGTTTCAGATCCAAGCAAAGAAACTCGTAAGATTTTAAAAGGAATGTTAAATTTCTTTTTTTCAGTAGATGTGTATGCACAAGATTTGTAAATGTTGACTTAAGTTTGAATACAATGAATGAATGCAACTAACTCTAATACAAAGTTTGTTAAAAAAAAATCACCAAATAAACATTATATGCCAATGATTCTTAACTTGTTTCATTTCTCGGTCCCAGACCAATAAAACAAATTCATGTCTGTATCAGTTTCTTTTTGATAAATGCAGAAACCGTTTCGGTTTTAAGTTTCTTTACGAACAGATTTTTTTTAAATTCTCTTTTCACTGAATTATGCAACAGTATTTTATCGGAATAACTTAGTAAAAATGCACCAATGTCTTCAATTTCTGTCGAATACACCAATTGGAATCGATGGCTTATTCCTATACAGATATCAGTTATATATATAGTGGCTTAATAGAGCACAGAAGATACGCCCTATTTTTTTTTAGAGAGAACAAAGTATAAAAAAGAAAGAGTAGACAACTAACTATCTTAACTCTTAAAATTTAGTTCTTACAATGGTTATGTGGCCTAGCAAACAAGTTCTTTTGACCACCAGTTTAGAAATACTTTTTTTGTATCACAGATATTACGTGCTGTAACTTCTTACAGTGCCTCTGTATCATATAATTATTTACCGATAACGTGATATGGGGGAAATTTTGTATTTACATCATCGAATTTTACATGATGTTGATTTATCAATATACTAAAACAGCAATTTTATTCATATCGGATATTTATTTTTGTTTTAAAATGGTATTATTATCACTCTTAAATATTTAATGATGGCTTCTTATAGCTATTTTAGATTTTTACAGTTGTATACAGCATAGTGCATACTGTGTACCGGTATTATATATACACCATACTGTATACCATACTCACAGTATACTATATAGCTACAGTATACATACCTTTGTGTACGGTATTTACGATTATATATATATATATACACACTTTATTATGGTATATAGTGTATGTATATAAATCTTAGGTGTTTACTCCCACAGTTTCATTTACTCAATATTCTGAATTATGTTCTTGCGTTTATCAAAGACTGAAACTAATGTATGGTTATTAATATATTTTATATAAAAAATACTCGAAAGAAAATAATGGCACGTACAATCTATTAAGTAAAGAATATATTCGCTTAAAGTTTATTGGATGGGCGAGCTACTTATTCATTTTCTTCATCTCAGATTTGTTGACTTCCTTCAAATATATATTTTTAATAATGTTCAATAAATGGATCATTTCGACAAACATTATTATAGCCAAGGTTGTGGAGTCTGATGGAAAATACCCGACTCCGAGATTTTTGTTTTCTGACTCCAGTCCGAACAAGTTATATACCGGTAATATAATATTACCAGAAACCTAAAAAAATATTTCACCAATTTGTATGAATATTGTAGTTCTATATTTAAAAATTTTGTATTTGATATTTATTAGCCTTGATTATGACAGAAGAATTAATTTTAATATTGCATTAAAATTAGGTCATTTATCATTTGTTTATCATCAAATCCTGATTCATAGTATTATTATATGGGGCAGGTGCGGCGCTCCACAGCTATATGAAATATGTAGAAATTGCTCAAAATAAATTATACGATGTATTTATATGACTGACATTCTCCCTACAGATATAATCTATGATCATGTACTTAAAAATGGTCAAATTACCAGAAATTTACAGATTACAATCTCTGCTCTCTATATATACAAATGACTAAATTATGACAAATATCCCTTTTTGGATCATGTGCGTGATGAGGCACATAACACTCATGTATACATAATACTATATTCAAATAATATCAGAATGCCTTTACCTAGGTTAAATAATATTCATAAACAGTCTGTTATTTTTAACGGTTTTTAATTCTGGAACAGTTCACCATATCAGATTACAGAGGTCCGTAGTTTTGCAAGTTTTAGAAATAAACTATGTAAATAATAATGAATGTAATAATACTTCTCCGCCTAAAAGTATATTGTATATATATATATAGAGAGAGTGATCGATTGATAGCTGTTTTCAGATATAATTTGGCCTACCGGTACTCTTGTAATATTCATATATATGTCTTATACGTAGCATATCCTTGTGTACTGTGCAATACTTTTTTTATGTAGTATATATATATTACATATGGTAGTAATGTATGATATTCCTACATTTAACTCGTGTTCTGTTAATTAATTTATATATATATATATAAATTTGTACCGTAACAATAAATAAATATAGTGCATAATTTAGGTTGCCATTTGTTATATAAAGAGTTAAATACCAACACCTCATAAAGTCATACTGTATGGTTCCTATTATACTTGAGGGTAACTTTTACAAACCGTTATTTCTCTCTCGGGAAACCAACATAAAAAATAAGAATTAGTTTTAGTTATAATTTATTTTAATTAATATATAACAATTAGAGTATTGCGTATACGGTAGCTTTATTCTCCCCTGCTGATGGATCGCATTAAATCAGAAAGTTTATTTGAAATTTTTAATGTAATTACTTCATGTTAAGTGTTCTAACAAATGGCTCCCTGGATACTCGGCTTACCGGGAGCATCCCTGGCTTATATACTGTATGTATTATATTTTTAAATAGCATTTACGTTGGCAATCATTTATATTAAAAATGTAACGTTTTATAGATTTTAATTTGAACTGATTTCTAATTATTCTTTAGGGCTATTTAAAGAATTAGTTGACTACTTTAAATGAACACTTATATATACCATACGACCAATATTTTATAGTAATATTTATGTACCATATAAAATAAAATACCGGTGCAAGAGGCTTAATATATCTTTAATTTTTTAAAACATACCGTACCATATATGTAACACAATTGCAAACGTGTTTTTAATGCTAGATTCTCACCAAATTTCTTATTTGTGAAATCTCTCGTTGATGGCAGCTCATGATCGTAAAAACTAATTGGGTTTTAAAGCCATGTCTCTGAAAACAGTAGAGAAACAAATTTCTTTGTTAAAAATGTAGCTATTATAATTGATTTTTTACAACAACGAGCCATTCCAGTATTATCATAACTATGTCTAGCGACTTTAATCATCTCTGGGAAATTGGAATGCAAGATACGCTCTTAACAACAAATCTAATAGAATCAACAGATGATCTTATGCTTCGTTTGGGCTAATGGTTATGTATTCTTTAGCGTCATTAATGTGAGATTCTTTTTAGTGACCGTGTGTTGTTTTTATACAGCAAAGGCTCTTATGTTGTTTATTTCTTTACTAAAAGATCTTTTTAATATTTGAGTGAAATTTAAAAACTATGTCGATATCTAATATTCTCTATTAAATCTTTCATGACGAGTTATCAATATATAATATATATATCAATTAGTGATATTTTTTGTAAGAACTCATTTTATTAATCTGTTCATTAAATTTATTTCTTTATTATCATTTTAATCTTTTACGTATTATTATTTATCATATTTCTCATGTTCTAATGATCTTAATGTCAAGGGTCACAACAATTGATATATCTGTGAGTCTTTTCCTTTGACTAATCCCACACTTCCTAACAAAATATATGCATTCGCGATCGATTCATAGATTGAAGATAGCAATTTGATATCCAGCGGCAGAATCTCTGGACCAGACCTTAAAGGGGACAGTCGCTCATGCAGGCAAAGCTATACGGCTTATCGACGTGTACCAATTAGTCTTTCATGCATATCTTTGGACTCTATAATCTAAATTCTAGAGTATAGACAGATATTCATCTCTTTCTTTATCTTTATTTTAATCTATAATAATAAATATTAATTCTATACGTTAACAATTGAATGTAAATTAGTTATCAAAATTGAAAATTAAAATACATTTTTATCAGTGATAAAACAATACAATATAGCTAAGGAATAACACATTTATAACATAGGGACTAAGGAAATTTAAAATGTATATTTAATCACTGAAGATTAAATCAATGATTTCGAATCGTCGCAAAATATTTTGTGTTCTATTTATCCTTGAGTTAAAAGTTATCCTTGAACGAAAATCTACATTTATGGATAAAATATTGACTTTCTTCTTAGTTTGAGTCTTTAAAGTGAAAGATATTGACATAAGAAATAGATTTTTTGATATTATTTTTCTTTGTAAAATGGCTAAAAATCCTCAATATCTTTTTAATACCTGAGAATCTCAGGGTTAGTTAACGATATATATATAAAAATTTAAGAAAGATAATCAAAATAAAAGAGTGCGTTATTTGGTTGATTATGATATCTTTGTTTTACTTAGTGGGTAACTTTTAATAATATTTTAAATTTTTAAAACAATAATTCGGTTTATATTTTAGATATAGATACTAAGTTTAATAAAGAACGAACTGTTTAATAAATTTAGTTCTTGTAAATAAATTGGAAAAAGTAGTTGGTTATTCGACTTCTATTTCGCGTTATTTGTTCAACAAAGCAATTTCTAATAGTCAAAGTTTTCCTCAAGTTATAATAACTTTGAACTAGAATCTGCGTGTAAATTATATCGACAATAGTATAAGTCGTTCCACAAAAAAACTTCGGTTTCCAAAACGCAAAGATTATATGAATAAAATAATATAGAGTGGCAAACCAATGTAACATCTGGTAACACAGCACTGAGCACCTTTTTGCTTTTTTTATTTCAAAATGTAAAATATAATTCTTTGATGACAGGTTTTAATTTACGTATTCACCGGGTAATATAATATTTATTTCAAATCTATTTAATTACAAAATAACAGTTTCTCTAATTTATTTATGAATGTATGATTGAATTAAATAGGCTAGTAAAACAACGAATATTGAATTTGTTCAGGGTAGCTATCCGAAAGAGAATGTAACAAAATGAAATCTCTACTTTTTATTATGGATCCTAGCAAAATAGAATACAATGCAAAATAACAAGCGAAGATGTAAGATAAAATATAAAATCGAAATTAAACACACAATTGACGTTATAACTTTATTCGAAATTTGCAAAATGACCGATCCATCGCAGTTTGTAAAAGTTTTTATGCTATTTTTTATCAGATGCATTTTTCTATTTTTATTTTTAAATCTTCTTTGTGTTATAGTGATCGAGGTGCTTTCGTAGAAATAAATAACAAATTCAGCTGTTTCTTGCGCAGCAGAGAGTTAAAACATCTGGAAGAAGGGTAAAAACTAAAAGCTAGACGAGATACAAACATGTAAATTTTGGCAATTTTCTATAAATTCGAATCATATTATCAGGTTAATTGTATTATTAATTTCGATATTTTATTTTCTCTAGGATCCATAATAAAAGTTGATAAAATTTCTTTTTGGTATATTCTTTTCCGGACTCTTTATTTTCATAATTCTTAATTTCTTAGCAAAAATTGCAATTATGAGGTTACCGGTACTTTGAAGAAGATTTAGGAAATTGAAATAAAACGACCAGACTTCGTCTGTAATAAATATAAAATACTCATTATTAAAACCGCTTACTTTCCATAAATATAAATAAACCTATAGCATATTGTATTAATGTTATGTATTTTAGAATTTTTTTTACTGCGTGTGCAAACATCCGTAAGCTTATAGAACTCGCTTGGAGTAAAAGTGTCTGTGGGAAAACTAAAAAAGTTAGATTGGGACTCGGAATAGTTTTGTTCTATTTCTGCTTTGAACGAGAATACATTGATAAACATTCTCTGTGAAACAATTTACTACCCAAAAAATTGATTAATATTATTTAAAATTGCAATATTGATTCAATTTTTATTGAAAAGTTGGATCATTTAATTGTTTTTATTATCAAAGAATAAAGATACTGATTTACTTTTAATACCGGACTTTAACGACGTTTCTTAATGATTGATTTTCTCAGTAGCCTATTAATTAGATAGATTCAAATCTTGACTCATCATCTTTGGTACAATAATTCTTTTAGCATTAGCTATTTCTTGCCTCATCTCTAGTGATTGATTATTATCTCTTTCTTTATTGTTTGCTATAAGAGTTTCATCATTCACGTAAATTAATTGAGAGTTCCAAAATGACCAGTAAATTACAAAGGGTCATTCATCATCCATGTTTCCCCCTAAGGTCAAAGTTAACAGACTCAATTCCCTAGGAAAGAAAACTAATTCATTAGAACAGCAACTAAAGATCAGTTAGATTGTCAGAATATATATTTATATACTATATTATAACCGGTATTTAGTCCCACTCTTAAAAAGATTAAAAATTAAATCTATAATCAGTGCTGAGTATTCTCTTTAACCTGCGCTGTAGTTTTGAAAATTGCTTCGTAATGGAAGAAATTTACTCTGTAAGCAAGCATTGACGCAGTGATTCTGATCATAATTTATTCAAGATAGGTTAGAATTTTTCATGTGAATGTTTATTATTACGTAGATTCTAAATGAAAACACTTATATATTCTTGTTGATTTCTTACTTATTATCAAGAGTGAATACATCTTTAAGAAGAAAGGGTCTTACTAAACGTGTCTCTTTAAAAAAACATTTAAATTGCATTGAAAATGAAACAAAAGAATCTTGTATCACTGAAGGCGTAAAGATTCAATTTAAATTTTACGACTTGTGAAAGCCACACTGCGAATTGTAAATATAAATGCTCTGTATCTTGTCATTTAATCCAGCGTTACCCAAATTTTTTCAATTGTTAATCACAGTCTTATTCAGCGTTCATTATATACGGGTACGAGTAAGTTAATATTATATGGTAGAAATGTACGATCATTATAGGAATAAGTTTGTTAGCCAATATTTATTTGTAGGCAACTTCATGAAATTCAAAAGTTGGTATGGGTCTTGTACGTTTGGGGGGGGGGGGAACCATCTTTTTTGGGTGTTTATTCAGTTTTTTGCATTGATTAATAATATATTAAATGTGGAGAAACTAATAGAGATACTGACTTATAATTTTTTTCCTAATTTGTTAGTGTTTTGAACAGTTTCTTTGTATATTATCTTCATATTGTAAGTTCTTGTCTTGATATCGATATTTTATCGTTTATTCTTGCACTACAGTATCTAAAATGAGTTTCTAATATAAAATTTTATATTGCTTAATTCTTGTTGTGGATTTGTATATCAGATAATGGTAGGTTAGGGTAGATTCGGTAATACGTAACCTAACTTAACCTGACCTAAACCACAGCAAAATATCAGGAGAGAATTTGTTTCAATCACCTACGTCGTTTGATTAGGCTACTAAAATAGTCCGAATGAAAGATTTTGTACCTGCATAATATAAAAACGAAAAATGTACGTCCAAAGGGTTGACAGTGTATCTGTTCATAGAAAGTAGTCGCAGTTAAGCTTTTTCGCCTAAAATTGACTCGACTTTAATCCTCAGTAACTTTTTAATTATTAATTTCTCCACATTTTAAAGAACATGTTATTAATCAGTGCAAAAGACTGGAGAAATTACAAAAAAAGAACGGCCCCTCGAAAGCATAAGACCCCGTTGGTATTTCAATATCGGTATTATAATAAATTATTCAATCAATATTTGTATAGTAGTGAACAGATTTCAATGCATTTATGGATAGGAGTGGTCGAATGGAATAGATTAGATCTTGGTAATACGAGAGCTTAAGTTTTAGACCGTCAATATGTGGTTGAAAGCTGTGTCGATCATCAATTGTCAGTCCAAGATATTAAAATTTTCGTAAATTTTACTAATATTAGGTGATAATTTATTGTAATTATTAAGTTTAAATCATTATCTGATCTTGAAATCACAGTGTCATCAGCAAAGAGAAGTTTAAAGAGGTCAGATATGAGTGACTCATATGACTGAGTTCAAATCATTGATACACATATTGAAAAGAAGTGGACCAAAAACTAAACCCTAAGGCACACCGGTTTGCACGTTTATGGGTGATTAGCATTTAGGATGTTTTGAATTAAGCGTACCATTGCACAAGTTGTGCTACGATCTTTTCGAAATCCATATTGGTTAGTACGAATTAAATTACATTTTTCGATAAAACAAGTCTATATTGAATGGATAACCGTTTCAAGAAATTTGTTGATGTTTGAAAGAACGGAAATTGGTCGATAATTATAATTGGTTGCAAGATTTTTTTACCATTTTTTAAAGACTGGTATTATTGCTCTTGCCTTTTTTAGAATAGTGGGATAAGTGGCCTCAGTTAAGCAGTTATTTAGTAGTTGTGTATTATTGATTTAAGATAGAAATAGGAATCTTATTCGTGTGATATTTTTTGTTTCTAAAGGAATTAATTGTGTTTATTATTGATTCCGAGAGATATTCGTGATGTAGCTTATTTGACTGATGTTATGTTGATGAACAATCTGTTTAAGGAAT
>JAJNBT010353481.1:0-12244 GCA_028455955.1 Notopais sp. p TS-2021 | reverse complement strand
CACTTGCGCAAAACCCAAGTGTAGAATTCGGCCCTTGGGTAATGCAGGGCCGAATTGTACACTTGCTCCAAGATAGGTGTTACGATTTTTAATGCTTTATAAGGTATATATAATCGGACTATTCATCCCCATTAAATTACATTGTGTTGGGTTAGTTTTTGTAAGTTTTCGGTCGTTTAGGATATTTTATAATATTTTTGACTTTGATATTTTTATATTTATTAGAAATGAATTGAATATTCAATAGTACCTGATATTTATACAAAGATTATCATATTGCCAGTTTTTAAAAACATTTTTAAAACTGGTTTTGATTTTTAAAATATATACTTTGTAATTTTTGTAAACATTTTGCAATTGAATTAACGAGGTTATGATTTTACAATTTATTAACTTGGAACTCTTTAGCTAAATTCACCAGTCATAAATAAATAAATAAATTTGTCTAAATACGTAAATATTTTTAATCAGAAACAATTCATGTAATCTTCTTAAAAATCTAGTATTCAGATCTGTGGAAAGTCTATTTTTGATACCGTTTTCATTTTGATTTTTTACGTCTGTTTTATACTTTAGATTTTATTAGTTAAATCACTGGAAGTTCCGCTCGTTTTATTTTATTCATTCAATGACTCAATGTAATAATTCGTATCTTGTATAAATTCTTTAGTCAATAAAAGAATCTTTATTAATTATTTATTTATCTAATATACCAATAAGACTTTAAAATTGAAATACAAAACTGTGAACATAATAATTTGTTTATTTAGATCATATGGCTTGAAATATTAATTTGTAGTCCAATAAAGTATACACAAAAATTGTATTTCATCATTTGAGAATTTATAGTATAGGAGACTGAGTCCAAGTCGAAAAGTCTGGAGCCGGAAGCGACTCTTCTACCTACGTAAAACATTGTAAATAAAATGAAAATTTCTCATTTCAATGATTATTCAATGATGATTCATATAATTTTATAATTGTACAATAATAAACTTTTATCAACAAGAACAGAAGTATTTTTACTAAAATTAACATTTGAATAATCAATATAAATTGTATGAAAACTATTAACTAAAATATTAAAGTTAATGAATACCATGTCTGAATAATTGTCGGTAAACATTTTCGCCAAAAACATCTTCGCCGTATAACAAATTCGCCGTACGGATAATTCGCCGTACAATAATTATCAATGGATTATAAAGTACTAAGTTAGGTTAGGTTAGGTTAGGATTAAAATCATTAAATCAGGATTCGGTTAGGATTAGGTTAGGATTAGGTTAGGTACGTTACGATTGGTTAGTTTAAAGACTCGCCTTTTTAATGCTTATTTTATGGCATTATCCTTACGGCGAATTTGTCATACGACAAAAATATTTACACCCAATTATCATAGAACTATTAAATACATAATTATTAAAACTCAATTTAGTTCATATTTTCTCTTCCAACGTCCGATAGAAGTTTAATAAAGAAGATTCAAAGTTAAAACAAATATCAATATCTCTATTTTTCATCGATAACATTTATAGTTTTGTAATGGCTATCATTGAGCATTCGAACGTCTTATTCTTATTGTGATTATTCTGAAGATGACGAAGGAGGAATCCATTTTTTAAAAGCGTTGAAAGGTGACCAAAAATATTGCCATCGTCTTTTCTTCTCTTCTTTATTTTGATGTAATTTCTTTATTCGACTTTTTCGAGTAATTTCTTCTTCAATTAATTGCATTTTCATCTTTTTCAGATTTTAAGCATCAGCTGATTCACCTTGAAATTATTTAACTTATTCTACCATAATAAAACAACCAATCCAGAAGCACAACAAAACACCAACGAGAACAATCGTAAATAATACATTTCTAGTGACACGCTCCTAAATATATATCCATTACAGTCCATCTTTGAACTTCTTTATGATTTTTAATCGTATGCTTCCTTCGTCAACAAATATCTGGTTAATGCAAAGCATTTGAGTTCTATTAATTGATTCTATGCTATGATTCATCATCATTTTTTTTAGCAGAAGATGATCATACCGATATATACAGCCGAGATAGTGATGGACATCTTGCGATACAGGCTCTGAAATTAAAAAGGATGGTGAATACTAATTTGTACTACCAGTCCAAAGCCAATCCACCGAATTATTCTTTTTGAACCATGTGACCAAACAATTGTATCCTGTAGTACGACAATAGAGTGAAGCTTCTAAACTTAACAAGACACTTCCATCAGAATGATTAAAATGATTGGGAATTACAGGTTCAACAACTACACCATAAAGCCCAACCAAGTATGAAGTATCGCCACCGAGAGAGAGAAGACATTGATACAGACCTTAATCTGACGGTTCTACAGACTCAAAAATAAGTTCTCCAGTGTTACTGACACCAACTTAATGACTGTAAATGCTATCACCTTTGACCCATGACAAAGATATGATATCAGCATATCGGTAATCAAGATGTATTTTGATTAAAATACTTGAAAGACATGACAATGTCAAACTCTCTCCTTCCTTCTTGTATATGGTCGTACTTTAATTTCCAACGAATTCGTTCAAGAGAATTGAACTCTGTTTATCGAGTGTTCCGCAAGGAAATTCATTGCAGAGAGAGTAGCTCGTATGCTAAGCAATGAATTCACTTTTGTCAACGAAACTGATAGCTTCTTTCTCAGGCAACTCCCGAACTGGGCACAGATTACCATTGAATGTTCGATTCGAACAGATATATATTTTTTCTCCGAGGCATCTTCCACATTTACAAGGACATTTAATGATAGGTGAAGACCAAGTTCCATCCTTCGTTTATTCTAGTTCTTTCCAATTCGGTGGTTTACAATTATTATTTCTCAGCATGAACGCTGACTGTTCAGATGATAAAATTGTCCAGTAGAGATCTTAAGCCGATCCAATTCCTTGTTCGGAAACAACATCGATAATTGCTATGAGATAATCATTTTCATCTTCCAGTCCCTTTCCATAAAGAGTCATGACCCACTAAAAGAACCAATAGGGAGGCTTACACTTGTCAGGTAGGGTATAAAATGTCATATGAAAAGGGGACAAGAGTTCCGTTATTTCAATTATCTGCTATTCCGTTATTAGTCCTCTGTGAATATTTTATCCTCTGTCATCGTCTTCAAGCGTGATATAACGTGGATAATTATCAATAGCTCCTTATTTGACTTTGCTTATATTATCTTTTTTGTTTAAACCAAAATATTTAACCTTAGGTTTTAAAATCCAGACATCTTCTTGTTCCCCCATTTCATTTTCATTACTTACGTCTTCGCTCGTTTTTAAGTAATTGACGAACTTATATGGACACAAGAGACGAGCTTACTCAACCCATAAATGAGAGTTAAATTATTGAATTAAGAAGCTGACACTTTTTATCGATCGTTTTCCAACATTAATTGTAGTATTTTTTTTGTTTATTTGAAGACTAAGTGCCACTTAACTTAAGTCTGGATAGACGAAAATTTGATGGATTAACTAAGTGTCAAGTTTCCATGGGCGATTGTAAAATTGGATAGAGTAGAAGTTGTTGTCCTTTAGTGAGTATTCGTGATCTGGTGGCGGAAATTCTAAAGTAGTTTTTGTATTTAAATCAAGAAAACGTAAATGACTTTCAGAATCTGGTTTTAAATGTATAACGAAGCAAACTTCAGCTTTCACGAACCATTTATTCCATTCTTCGAGGTAATTTTTCTTCCTACATAATTTTTCAGGATCGCTTTTAAAAGAAATGAAACGTAAATTTTTTAAATATTTCTGGGCATTATATTACAAAATAATTTGCGATCCATTTTCATTTTGCTCTATTTAATACAGAATAAAGTTCTAAAGTGACATTTCTAACCTGAAATGTGTGAAGGAGGATTCGGATAATAAGTTACTTGACCTGTGACGCACTTGTTTTTAGATCTTTGATTCAAACGCAAAATACGTTAATGAATTATAGCGGCCAATATTTAAATAACCTTTTTCTTAAAATTGTTCATCATAAAACGTTATTCCAGCCCCAGCATATTAGTGTAAATATGCAGGTAGGAAAGCAAATTCCAGTCGACCGTCTGGTAAAATCATTAAATCAATAAATTCTGTATCGTTACGAAAAAATGTGTCGAAACTATAATAATCTTGTTATCTAATCAGTTTACTTTCCACCTTCACGTCACATGATTCACTTCCGTATCTATCAGTTTTGAATGTTTACAAACGATATTGAGACTTGTTTCTTTCCATTGAAAAATCAACTGTGCATGATGGTCCCTCCCGGATTCTTTCATCAATAATGCTCGGAATTCTACACAATTTACCATCAACGCAACTCCTTCCACTTCTTGATACTTGCTTGTCACCTTAATATTCATGGCCCGTCAATGTATATCTTTCTTGTACATCTTGACATCGAGTGTGACAATATAATATTTACATCTTACTTTCACCGACAACTTTTCCGTAACAGTACGGAGAGAGGCTGTAGCTTCGTCGTCTTTTTCTATTTGGATTCCTACAAAATCCATGATTCGGATAAATACTTTCTGGAAAGCTAGAACCTGGTACTTTAGCAAGCGAATTCATATATTTTCTAGCTAAAGACCATCCAAAACATAAACCATAACTCTTTTTTGTTACAGTTCTACCATAAAATTAGTCACCTGTGTACCCTATTCCTTCGTGCCTACGACCTCTATCCAAGGAACATAGAGGAACTGTCGGGGTGTCATCAAGATCATCAGGTCTGCATCCAATAGTCCATTGAGTTAAGTCTCCTTGAAGATGTAAATATTGGAATGGTGGTAACCTCCCTTTCATCTCAGCTATAAATATAGGCTTGATGTTACCATCTTAAATTCCTTTCATTCGAATACCTCGGAACACTTCTATTATACGCGATTTTATGCATATCACATAACGAGTCCATTTATAATGATCTTCTTATTCATTGTCTACTTCGTTATGTATTTCTCGAACAGTTTCATCAACCTTTTCTTTTATATTTAATCCTTTTCGCCAAAATATTTCAATCTTTTTTCCCAATGTTATTCCTAATCCTCCTTGAAGCGATGGTTTTATAGTGAATGTTACTTCTCCTGGTCTTGGACCTTTTGTATAAATATCCAATTCAATCAATGGGTATTAACCAAATCTTCCCAAAGACACGAACAAACCTTGTTAATGACGATGATCTGAGTGTTCATTGACGTGCCCAAATGTATTAAAAATTGGACAACCGAGTCTCAATTAGTGTCCAAAAGATATTTCTATCAAGTCGTCACTTTCAAATCTAATCCATGAAGGAAATTAAGGTAAAATAACAGTTCCCATAGTCATTTTGGGCTCGAGTTCTTTATCTTCAAAAACTGCAGCAAATTATCCTTGAAGTTAAACACGAACACCGTTCCATTTGTTATCTTTCGGTTGTCTCTGCCACTTTGTCCTTGTGAAGGCAATATTGTCAACAACCGTCGGAAGTTTCTTAATAGTATTGTCGTCAATCTAAAACTTATTCTTTAGAATTTCGTTATAAGTCTAATACATGTCAATGAACTTCTTGTAGGTTTTAAATTACTCGTGAATTATTGTTGGTCTCCGATCTAAAGCTATAAGATTACTCGAAACGTGAAGATCGTGACCCCGAAGAACCACTGCTAAAGTAGATCCATTGTCGGGTGTCAGAAAAACATTTATTCCTTCATCTTCGACCATCGGTGATGCCCGAAATTGTAGATGTAAATTAGACATATACTGATCGCTCCAGAATTTATAAAAGAATTTAAAATTTTCTTAAAATTTGGGGAATTTTATCCACGTTCTGACATCTTTACCTCCATTTATAATGTAAGAAAACCGTCGATTGTGGCATTTTGGAATATTACACGGTATATTTCTGCCTGTCCTGGCAGTGAACCATGTGTCAGTTACCTAAATAGCCGGGCCTAGCAAATAATCAGCTGTAGATTTGCATTCACATTTCAGGTTACCAGCTAAATGCATATTGTCAGCAGTTGGGCAAAAATTACCGTTATATTCTCTTCCGTGGGCGGTAACGATACAATCACGTCCCTTATTGGGCCCATAGGCCGCGTTACATAACGGAACTTGACACGCTACTAAAGTTCCAAATCCTTTTGGTTCACCAATAATGCAATAAGGTTCTGGAAAGTAGCCTCCAGGATTCCTACATTTCTTACCGAATAGATAATGAACATCGTCTATCAGATCCACAAGAGCGCTTCTACTCTTGTTTAGAAATGATTCTTGTTCCACAGTCAAGTGATTCAAGACGTTTCTCAAATTCGAAGGAGACCATGGAATACACCTAAACAATCTTCCTTCAAAAACTGCTGAATGTCTTTCTCCTTCGTAAGAACCTCCTCTAATAGTTTCCCTACAATCGTTTGGATCGGTAATTTTCGGCTTATAACTGTTTACTTTCTCAGTAAAATAACTTGCGAGTAAATAAATCAAAGCAAAGAGATTCATTTTCAAAACACAACCTTTCACGTTCATGGTAAACTGAGAACCACTTCAAATTCGTTGAAGGTACAGATTTGATTATTATGCACTTAAAAAGTAAATGATTAATGTTATATGTAAAACAAGACAAAATTATAAGAAATGCTGGGAATTTTTGAAAAATAAATAAATAACTGTAAACTCAAATTAATTGTTCTTATATTGTATTCAGATCTATATATTTAGTGAAAAATAACTTAGATTAGAAACAGAAAATATAAGTTTACATTGTATAATATTAATTATTTACATTGCAGGTGGGATTGTCATCAAAAATATTACTTTTAATTTAAAATATTTATTGAAATAAATGTGTATGAAGAACTTAAATTCTGTATATTAAATTAACTTATAAGTATAAGAAACTAATATATATATATGAATGAGGAGAAATTGATGGTTCTCTCTTCAAAACCGTCATGGATAAGAATTCCATCATATTGATAGGGACTTTAATTTAAAATTTGATGAATAATATAAAATATATAATATGATTCTTCCTCATAAATTGATTGAATAGACTCATAAGTATCCTAACTAATAATTAAAACTATGCAAAATATGTTTGAATATTTTATATCCTAAGTCATTCAAATGTTACTTATTGGTTCATTTGGTTCACTTTGCCACATGAAGTTCAATGATTCTGTTCCAGAAGTCAAAATGAACGAATAATTCATCTTACACAATGAAAAAATATATAAAATGAATTGTCTACATATTAAATTTTATGCATACAGTTCTGTATAAACATATAAATCAGATGAACATATATTATTTAATTTTACTCGAGTTGAATAAATATAATATTTTGTTTTAGTTTTAATAATAATATAACAACTGGGGAAAACAATTTAGACAAAATAAAGAAAATATGTCTTTATTTTATTATGAGGATGATGAATTAATTTTTCGGAATTAAAAAGTTGAAATAATCCATTTTTTCAACCTTAGGCAGTTATTATTTATGTAATTGAAACTAATTTATATCATTATAATTTATATAAACCATTAACAACATTGATATAGGTCACTTTAACAACAAATATAGGATTTAATCTAAGCTGGCAGCAATGAATTATAATACATAATTTGAAACATTGCTTGTAAATAAATAAATAAAGTGCTTTTTAAATCTTTTCGAAATTATTTGAGTGAATAATTTTGAATATTGAGTAAGAGCAGTCACAAAAGCTGCAAAATTACCATAATTACTAGAGGAAAAAATGTGTCCTAATTTGACTATTGTTTCGAGTTTGACCAAAACCTACGAATGGGTTCTCGAACCCCCTCAACCTTGCAATTAAGCATCTTGACGAACACAATACAGTCAATTAAAATCTTGCATCGTAAAATGGAACTAATTCCCAACAGTCGTGTTCGCTGGGGCCTAAAATCCTTAGAAATCAATTTTCACTTTTAAAATCCGATAGAGGGAGCCATTTTTATCTTTTATACCATTAGGTGATTCGCTTTCTTTGCTTTCAGCGCAACAAATACCGATGATTGTATGAATTGTTAATAATAGTCGATATATATGACGGTCTAAAATACTTTATTCATTCTTTGTTAGATGAAAATTTCTCGTTGGAAAATCGGATCGAGTTGAGATTGAAAAGGTTTTTGCAAAATTTATTTCCGGACGCTGCATGGATGGTGTCCGTTGATAACATTTTTTAAATCGTGAAATGGAATCCCATTGAAAATTCAAAGTGGTTTTATATTTATATTTAAAAAATGTTTTATCTGAATATTACATTTCTATAGTATTGTTATAGTACGATTACATATATTTTTTATTTAAAAGGTTGGAGAATCTGTAGAATTCAATTGTCACATCAGAATTTCCCATATGTAGAATGCCACCTTTTTGTCATCAAAGGTGACAATTCCATATATGCTCCAAAAGGTTTATATGTTTGTAATACATAGGTTATATATTCATAATAAATAGAAGTAAACAAATTTATGCAAAAATTCAAGTTTCTCCCATAAACTAGTGATGGACGAAATGACAAACTTTATATGACTTTCTTTTAATATATTTCTTGTTGAAATTGATGTTAAGAACAATTTCAACAAGAAATGTATTGCAAATAATTTGTTGCCAAACTACACTGATTTCAAGACTTTCTTTTAGTCAAAATATAAAAAAATCTACATTTATAAGTCCTTGGATAAAATTTTAAACTTTATTGTGATCGATGTATTTCTTTCGTTTAAATATAATAGGACTTCCAGCAAAATATGTTTGATTTCCTTATATTTGTATACACTCGCCTAGCAGTAGCTAGCACAAAGGGTTATAATTATTGCAAGAAAAATTCCGTATAATCAACTATAGATTATTATATAAAAACAGAGATTATAGAACTAAGTCTAGTTGTATTTCGATTGAAAATAACCTCAATTTTTTAAATATTCCATTTGTTTTTTAAGAAACTCAACAGGAAGGTAACTAAAATTCATAAAAAGACGAAAAATGAACACAATGTCCAATAGACGGATAATGATAAATAAAAAAACAAAAGTTTTTAATTATGGTCAAAATTTCTATGATTTTTTATGAGCTTATCCTCTTTACGAATACGCTGCCAGAAAAAATTTTGACAGCATAAAAATTTACAAGAAAAAAGTCAAAATAAAAAAGTTGAATTTATTAACATTAGATATCAGCTTTTTAATGAAATTTTTTATAATTTCAATGTAATTTACATGTCTTTGTTATGTTCATAAAAAAATATATTTAAAATTTATGTCATTATCAAAATATGATAAAATTATATGGAAAACATATTATACTTAATGTACAGAAATAAATAAACTATAGAATATATATTTCAAACAACGCACAGCCTTTCCTCCTGACTGCAAATTTGGTACATATCCTTTGGGATCTCATAAGTCCTAACCAAGTATATCATAGTCACAATTATTTCGATTTTCTTGTGACTTATCATTGATTTATATAGTGTAGAATACTGCAATTCGATGACTCACAGTTTTGAAAATGAACTTCAAGAATATTTTGAGTATGTGACTGAATAAAATTTTTTGTTATATTATCTCAATGTTAATTAAGGACAGTTGTATTTAGTTAAAAAGAAGTTTTTAAACCAATATCATAACAGTATCCATTTTATTGAAATTTTAGAGCATTTTCATTTTAAATAAAATATTGAATTTCGTATGAAAATTAACATAATCGTTGGAATACTTTTGAAATAATGGTTATCGTATAAAATAACCTTCTTCAATATATATATGAAAACTCTTTAAACCAAATTATTTATTTGGTGATAAAATAACTCGTATCCGGTTAATTCACCGTAAACAAACATAAAGTTTGTTTGTATAATATCGGTATAAAAAATATGATTATCCCAACAAATACAACATTTTCGTAAATTTCCCCGTTAAGATATAACTAATATTTGAGATTAAAAAAATACGGTACCAAATACATTCTAAAAAACTGTTATGATATGAAAAAATGGGCTGAAGCTGAAACTCTTTATATCTATCCTCTTTGGTATAACTACGATACGTTTCCGTGAAATATTATATACATTAAATAAGTATTTTTTGCATGTTTAAAATGTTTCTCAGAATGTCTTTCCTTTACAAAATTAAAGGCATGCTGTCACTAATTAATGTACTAAAATAAGGTTTCTTACCGTTACATAAACGAAGTAATTGAATATAATATTGCTAGTGAGGATTCTTAAGTTTCTCCTTAAGTATATGCCATTTTGCTAAAATTATTCTGCTATTTAAATAGCTTCAAATTTCTTTTCAATATCCTAAGAAACGCAAAATTAACATAAACCTAAACTAATCGATAGAATTAAAATTTAGAACTGCAAATGCATTATTCAGTTTTCGCGAAATGCATTTACAAAAAACGATGTTGGCTTCGTTTTAAGCCTCCAAGACTTGACTTTAGAATACAAAATAGAAGCCAAACAGAGAAGGAAAAATATCGTATTTTCCATTAATTAATTAAGTTCGCAACAATAGACAGACAAAAATGAGCCTCCCTTATGAGATTCAAACTGGCCTTTCCTACCTCGATCATTATTTAATTATGAATCTAAATAGACGAATTTTTACCTATTAGTAAATATGAAAAGGATTCTCTTTGGAAGGTCATTGGCTGAGAGAGTTCAGGTTTATGTCATATAGACCAATCGAAATTCTTCGTCGAAATGAAATAAGGCTTATTTATTTCAGATATAATTTCATTCAATGTATTATGAGCTCCTCATGCATAAATTGGTATACAGTTATGGTTTATAGATATATGTCCGTATATACACGTTCTTGTACTGCAGATAGGAAAATTCTTAGACCGTAAAATAATTTTAAAAATCTTTCATCATATGAACAGACAAAAATATTTTTTCATAATAAGTACTGTAAAAAAGTTAAAAAAAATTCGTATGAAAATGAACTTGGTTTGATAATTTTGTGGTTAGATTAGGAATAACAGAGACTATGATTCGAATCGCTGTCAAATATCAAAAAATAATTTCTAATAGACCAAATTTAAACTTCATTAAGTTAAAAAATATGTTAAATTCAAAAAATAATATTTAGCACTAATGGTATTTATAAATTATAATATTATCAGGTTCAGAGGAACACTTTCTAATGATCAGGTCAAGATATAGACCGCTAAAATAATGAAAAATATGTAAGAGCAACTGTAAATTGTCTATAAATTATCAAAAAAATAGAATATCTCTAAAGTGGTGCATTTATATCAACTGCATTCCAATATTTCGTTCTCTTTTAATCTATATATATTTGAGGTTGTGTAATCTACCTTCTTCAGTTAAACTTATTATGGTAGCGCATTTCAATTCCAGTTTCGCAGGATTGAAATGTGTATATATAATAGTAAATAATAACTTGTGAAAATGTTGCATTGGATTTCATAAAAATTCTGAGTCTATTAAAGTTGATAAAATTATGGAGTTGGCCATTGTACAAGAAATCATAAGGATTCTAAAAGATATTAATTTTGCTATAGTACTTTCAATGCAATATTTCGAATGCTCCACAATCATTCATTTTCTAGGGTTTTTATGACACCAATTTAAAATAAAATAAATTATTTATTAATACCTGTAATGTTCAGTAGTTTAAGAATAAATAAAATAATTAAATAAATGAGTCAAAAATATTTCATACTTTCGAGATATATATTCTCATCTTTTAAATTAATTATGAATATTGTCTCCTTGATTAAGGTTGTCTCTACTTTCAACTCTACAGTATATAACTGATTAATTTTCTAAAATTCATTTATATTTCATGCTAGAACTTTGAACCTCTTCATGATGTTTTCTTATATACAAAAATAGCATCCTAATTATGAAAGAAAATGAATATATACCTGAAGTGTTCGAAATATTGCAATTAATTAAAATAGTTAGTAGCTACTCGTAAATAGATGGATTCTTATAATTTTATCAGCAGAAATGTAAGATTTACAGTTATTTTTCCTCTTCATACATAAACTCTTATTTCTTTTTTAATATTCTTTGTATCCAAGTTCAATCTGAGATGGTTTTATCTGTAGTTAGTTATTTTGTAATATATAAATATACAGGTAATACATATTACTGATGATTAATGTAAACGATTTCGAATAATCGATTCCTTTTTTTTATATATATGTTAATTATTTTGAGTGAAATTCGAA
>JAJNBT010352527.1:0-13026 GCA_028455955.1 Notopais sp. p TS-2021 | reverse complement strand
TATTCTGAAAAAAGATGTATGACAAAATGGGCTGGAGTTGATACTCTTTATATCTATTCTCTTTGATATTTCTTTGAAAGCAACTCGATCACTAAAGCGCAAAGAAGATTCAAAACTCGATATGATATAAATGCACTTGATAAAATAGCATAAGAATGTGGGTGATAACTTTTACAAAGACTGTATCATTATTGCAAATTATATAATTTCGAATCAAATTATCGAGCTACTTGTATGATTAATATCGATTTATGCTTTGAATCGTACATTTTTGCATCTTATTTTGAATTTTATTTTTCCAGAATCCATAAGAAAAAACTTGCAAACATTTTATTTTCCTACATTTTTTTCCGGCTCCTATTTAATCAATATTGCTAGAAATAAACTGTAAAAATAAAAATAAAAACTGAAGATCAAAGTAAAAAGATAATAAATCTTTGTATGCCTCTATCATTTGCAATAATTAATTTAATTCAATCGTTAAATTCTGTAGTGGCGTGCAACAGTGCAGTTTAGGAGATGTATACAATGGCAACCTGATTGCCCTACTTCAGATTCTTTATGTTCTTCTGTTTCTTACGGTATCTTCAAACGAGACTATTTAACAATTTTTAACCGACTCATTTATACGGATCAATAAAAAATATAGATAGGAAAAAAAATCGCAGTAAGAAAATCAGAAGAAAACTTCAGAAGAAATAATTGTGAGTTTTTTCTCTATGAATTTTATTTGTTGATAATTTTTCCGTTTATTTTTCTTTGACGATAGATGGTGTGAAGGAGTCCTATTCTTCTATGGACTTATGGCTTAGTCGACTAAATATTTTAATAGACCATATTTATTTCTGGTGACAATGTCAACATAAAATCTTATAAACAATATTTAGTGTAAAATATTAGACTATAATTCTTCAATGGATAAAAATAAGGACAACATCCCATAGAACAGTGTCCCCTGTCCTAGGTGAATATTGTGCTCGAGAGGACATTGTCCCGTTACAAAAATAAAAATATAGTAAGTGGTTTACTTAGTTATATAAATATTTTAATAATATTCTAATGTTTGATAACAATTATTTTTCTTAATTTCCATATTTTGTATAAATGTTCTCGTACAGATTATCTTACTTTATAGATAAATCAAATTATTTCACGCTCAAATTACAACAAATCTACCACATGCATTGATCAGTTGAGCGTAATTTTTCTATTGCATCTAAATCATTAATTAAATCACACGAGCATTTTAATGTGCTTTCATTTCCATAATTGCTGCTTTGATAAACTCGAAACGAAAGTTAGAAATTCTAGTTTATAATTAGATTCGAAGCTAATTTCGAGTTATTATATCGGTTTATTTGTATTGGATTATGCTGATGTTTGGAACTTGATCGAATTGGATATTAAATTTATGGTCACATTTGGGATATTCAAGAATGGATATAGGAGTAATATTTCGACTGTTGTATTTATTTAGGTTTTTGTTATCCTGTTGTTTGATTTTATTTATTTTTGTAGTTTGCCCGGAAGTCTTAGCCATTTGTTAGTACTTGTGCTACTGTGGGTTTTTTATACAATAAATATTCTCTCTCTTATGTCAAGTAAATAAAAACAGTATATAAATGGATCTCGTTATTATAAAATACAAGTGGGTGCCAAATTTGAAAAAGTTTTAGTTGAAGCCAACTTTTAAGACAGATTATTTACAAATCTTACAACATCCCCGCCATCGAATGTTATTATTTATCTCGCCGAAGAACGTACTTGGGATCATCTTCAAGTTCGATCGTCGTCGACGATGTATGCCAACATTAACTACGTTCTCTCGTATTTAAGGTCCAAACTTTTCTTGTTCAGCTCCGCTTTCCAATAAATTCTTTAACCTCCTAAGTGACGTCTATATGCAAAATTATCCTCCTTAAATAATTTGGGAAAATTTGGGGCTTAATTTTATTAATTGAAAATCGTAACGCTGCAGATTTCAATAATTTCTAATTAGAGATCATTTTCTAATGACCAATATCTGAAAAATTAGTTAAAAATGGTCATTTCCAAAGTAAACATTTCGTAAGTGACAATTCTAAGGAGAGACATATTTTACTAATAAAAAGGGTGACAAACAGTTTTTATTAGATTAACCAATGCGTTTCGAACATAAATACGTTCATCTTTATAGGGTTATATAGGAATCAATATCAACAATTAAAATCCTTTAAAAATTATTTTACAAAAACAAATTCAAAATTTAAAATGTTATCTGTTGAGGTACTAGATGAGGAATACAAATTAATGAAGCCGAACAAGAATGAAAACAACAAAGGATTATACGATTAACAGAGGGATACAACTTAAATCTCTGTTTAATTTTGGAAGAAAGATTCTAATTATTTGGCTTTCGGCATTAGATAAAGAAGACTTAATTTTAACAGATTTTAAAATCGTGAAGTCATTTATAAATTAAAAAATTTGAATAATTTGAAGTTCCCTATTATTAATATACAATTCAGGGATAATTACCTGTCCGGAGGTGAAAATCATACATTTAGTCTTTTTCTCATTCAGTGAAAGTTTATTAAAATTAACCAATCATAAACTCTACTCAAACAAACATTCGTACGAGTAGCCAATAAGGGAGTCTCTATCGGAGTCGAGCTGATTGGTGTTGTAGGCAAATGTAATCAATTTAACAGTATTAGCAATCAAGGAATTAAGATCGTTTGAATGCAGTAGATACCGTATAATAATGGAGCAAGTACCGATCGTTGCGGTACACCGATGTTGACATTCAGTTCGGATGATTTAGAATTCTGTATAAAAATATATTGTTATATTAAGTTTCTATATATCATGGTTGACAGTGTCGAAAGCTTTACTAAAGTCAAGAAATATACAAGCACAGTCTTGTTTATCATTTTAAGATGGAAGCCTGTTGAACATCTCTTGACTTACGAAAACCAAATTTATTATCACAGGTTATTTATAGAAAGTTTAATTTTGAATATAGACATTTTTCAAATATTTTATTCCAGCAATTTTAAATGTATGAGGATATTCGCCTTGTAAAAAAATGATTTAGAATCAGATTAATAAAATTATCAATATTTTTGTACACTTTTTGTTGAAGAGTATAATCACTTTCATTATATTTATTTTTAAGTATTTTAATTAAAGAATCAACTTCAATGGTGGCGGAGAACGTTAATGTGTGGACTGTGGATTAACAGGTATTAGATTTTTATAGTCTTCGATAGCTGGACTCAATCTTGTCGAGACTGGAATTGGAGCCATATTGAATGTTTTATTAAATTCGTAAGCAATTTCATTATGAAAAGAAGTTATGGCGCCATTTTGTAGATTGATTTCAGATTATTTCTAAGGTTAAGTAATTTATTGATGACATTCAAATAATTTTACTATTTAATTTGTCTCTAAGAAACTTGTTACGATAGTAATTCCTCTTTTGTTTTGCAATTACAGTTTTTAAAAGACTGATAAATGCTCGGAAGATGCCAAAAGAAGTTTACTATAAAATTTACATTTCCTTCTGAACTAAGACATAACTCGATCGATGGTCCAGGGAAGACGTATACGATTGGAACAGATGAATTTACTTCTAACTGGAAAATACAGTTTGAAAATTCCAGATATTCATTCGATGCATTTCACCCGAGATATTACTATATTACTCACCACAAAAGCAAAGGAGTCATTTATAAGGTCTCTGTCCTGATTGAATCTATCAATATTAATTATAGAGAAGTCATAAATAAGTTAATTTATAGCATCAGTTATTCAATCCCCTATTAAAATTAATCATATATGACCAAGTATTAATGTCGGTTCATTTGTAGGCGAATATAGTTCTGAGATTATATCAAATGGGAAATAGAAATACACCAGTAAAGCTTCAAGTAAATTAAAGTTACTCCGACAGCTTCAGAAGTTTATGAGAATAATTTTCAATTTGTCATTATATTTTAAATTAAATTTGTCAAACATCAACTAGTAGAATTTATTAGATGTGAAAATGAAAATGAGTTCAGTGACTTGGTAAATTTACATACACAAAAAAAACCCATAAAATTAATTACATTAGGCTAATTGGACAAATAAGTAAACTACTGTATTTACATACGAACTAATACGAGTAAATAAGATAAAAGTCTTGTTTACAATGTTAATTATAGGAGTCTTCTTTACTTAATTTACATCAGATAGCTAACGTAACTATTTTCGGTCGTTGTCGTCGTTTTCTTTAATATATTGATCCGTCATAAGAAAACAGATAATGGAATTTGTTCTCTTCTCTCTTAATTTTCCTTAATTTATAGATTCATTGATATGAATGGCCTCTGGTTTCATATGATGGACAGCAGTGAAAATAGCTAATCGTCTATCGCAGTTTGCAACATTTACCAGAATTGTCAAGGGCTCACCGTGCCTCACCAATACTTCTCTATTTAAGTGACCGTAGAATATCTTGGTTCTAAGTATATTGTCGCGCAGTAAATTCACGTCTGTAAATTTCTCCGTAATTTACGAACCTAAGCATTTAAATAGCATTTACTACATGCTTCTATCTGTGAATTAGGTAATCGCGTAATTTCCTTTAGATTCGGTGTATTGATATAGAAATCAAGGCCTGATACTAAATTTGATTTTCTCTTGTCGATTGATCAATATTGTCCATGGATGATCTCAGTTTCCTAAATTTCTGCATCTTTATTTTCCATGGCATCACTGAGAACTTGATTTTGTCGTCAAGATCATTTAATTTTGATAACTGAACATTGTATAATTGCAACTCGCTTTTTAAATATTTAATGTCCTTAGACCAGAGTTTCTCAACTGGGGTACTGCTATCATCTGATAGGGGTTCCGCTAAAATTTTAAATAAGTAGTAAACAATATATAGTAAGAAAATCTTGATTCATTTTGCATGTTTCATATTTTTAACCAATTTTGACTCAAAATTGATATTTAAAAACAAATTTGAATCTCGCGCGGGTCACATTATAGTATGTTTAAATTTTTTTTAGAAAGATTGATTATGAAATTGTACGTTTGGATGCAATGCGTGAGACATATCATCTATGTTCAGTTCACTCAGTTAATTCGAACATCTTGATGAGTGTACATTTATTGTATAGAAGTGATCTAACCCATCTCATATTTCAGTCTATTTACAGCTATTTCAATTAGAGTTCTTTCAAATTAATAATGTTCAAATGAAACAAAGTTTTGTTTACATTTGAAACCTCCTCGAGCGCCATCTACCGTCATCTAAATTAAAGTATAAAACTTGTCCGACATGAAATTATAAACAATTAATCATTGTTTGCACAATGATTTTCGATTAAATTAATACATTATCAGTTGTGCCTACAGTGTCTTTAAATAAGAAAATAACTAAATAATAATAATATGATAATAAAGAGGAAACATGGTAGTGTATGCATGGTTCCTCGTTGCAAGGAAAGTTGAGAACTACTGTCTTAGAAATTTCATTAAGCGAACCAAACATTGGCGTAATTTTATTATCGTCTATCAAAACTAGTTAATTACCGTCAGTAGTTGAATTATTGTTGGGGGACGACTTTGTTTCCTTTATTGCTTTTTGACTTGAGCTGATGGGATTTGGTGACGATTGCAGCCGGTGTAATAAAATTTTCTAGAACCTTAAATAATCCTTGTGAGTCAAGGCAATTAAGGAACAAGATCGGAAAACCTTCGTCTGTATTTTTGTCACAGGAGCAAATTAATTAACAATAATTAAAAATAACCTATAGGATTTTTAAAATAAATTTAAATTTATCCTGAATCCTTTAGTTAATTAGCGATAATAGCCCGACTATCGATATGCCATAAATTAACGACTTTGAATATTTTAATCCTACTACGGTAGTAAAATATAGTTATAACGCGATTATAACGGACTTCTAATGTGTTAAAAAGACGTTAAAGTTTTTACAATGCAGTTTGTAAAAGATTTATATGTTCAGAATTTAGATAGAGAATATATATTTACTTTATACACATTATGAATAAGAAATAATGGGTTTATCGCCCATTATTTACATTTTTGAATAATGTGACCTCACTTGTCAACCGAATGGACCGAAATAAACTTTTTTTAACACATTTGGAAGCAGTTTCCTTCTTGAAATGTTTCGCTTTTTATAAGTATCAGTCACACATGCCTTTAAAGATGACACATTTTTTACCATTTTCCGCTAGCTTTAAACTGATAAACGAGCATAGACTTATTTGTTTTATACGAACTGGATCTATGTTTACTTTGAATCAGTTTAATCCCCTTGAATACAAGGGGAACAATGGGAAGGCATTATACTGCATCCATCAGTTCCTAGAGGGGATGACATTCGTGTGGAATGTACTGTATTAATTAATAGTATACATGAATGATACATTTAATTTGTATATAAACTTACATAAACGTCATAGCGGAAATTTCTGTTTATCCGTCAATAGAGGGGTAGAATCCGACAATGAATATGGTTAGTGAGATCTTTTGTCTTTGTGTGTACAATATTCAAAAAAATTTAAATAGAAATCTGGTTGGAACACTAGAAATTTAATGCGTTTGCACCAAAGAATATAAATTTTTGAAAAAAGTATTACTAAAATAATACATTTGCGAAATTAAATATTTCCATATGTTGCTCCTCAATGCTCTTATATGAAAAGTTAGATAGGAGTATTTAGTTATTAGTTTTATATGTATTAATTTGATACTCGACCTTCTTCCTAAATTTACATTCTTTGAATTAACGACATCTGATAGCTATATTGTATGTTTAGTGAAGTTCATCATCAGGGTTGCAAAATTTTATTTGTTATATTTATTTGCCTGAATGGTTAATTTTAACCCACCATAAGCTTGAAAACAATTACGATTTAAATTTTAATATAAATAATTCTTTAATCGTGGATTATTCCCGCTTTCTATATTAAGTTACACTGCTCCTTGATTATATTATGTTACGTTTTTGTATGCAGTGCCATCTCAATTTGTAAATCAATTATTTTTTCAATAATATTTTATCATTTATTATTTAAAATGAGCTATAAATAATATTGGAATATGAATACACGATTTAACTTTTCTATAAATAGGCAATACTTATTTTTTATATTACATAGAATAGATATTCCCAGCAATTGTTTATTTTTGACTCCTAGGAATTAAATCTCATAAAACCGAAAACATTTGTTGACATCAATGGATTTAATTTTGATCTTGTCAAATCCGTTTTGATCAGAAACGGTTCGGTTATTCCAATTTTAGATTATATTTAAATTCATTTCAGACGAATGCGAATTCGGAATCAGTCGACAGTTCTGGATAGACGTTGTTTGTTTATTTATTCTCGCTTTCTATACGGTGCAGATTCATTCTTGAAGGATTTAAATATTTCTGAAGTAAGCGCTACTGAGTGATACAAACTGACTTAGTCGAAAATTCTTTAATACTAGACTAGTTTCGGATAAAACATATCCATCTTCAGGATACTAAGTTTAAAATGAAACAGTTCAGTTTCTGACTTTATCAGCATCTAATTATGGTTCCATCTCTGCTCTGAAATTTAACTTTAGTCAGCCTTGAAAGTATATGTGTATAACTGTATATATATAGTAATTGTACAACATTGTCCATTAATGACTTAAATAATATATAATTAAATCTATATATAAATACAGAAAATTGATTATAATAAATAAAATATTTCATAATTATAAAAATGACAAGAAATAAAGAAGTAAGCATATATTATTTACTAACTTAACCAATGTATTTCGAACATAAATATGGTCATCTTTAGGGTTTATAGGAATCATCGCTTTTAATTAACATTCGTTTAATTTATTTTATAAAAAGTTAAAAATTTAAGAAAAATATAATCTAACAATCATTTTGCATTGAAGTTTTCCGATGAATGAGGAATGAAAATGAATGAAAACGATTCCTGAAGATGAATATATTAGTGTTCGAAACGCGTTGGTTAATTTTAAAAAGGAAGACTGTGTTTTATTTGTCATTTTTTTTATTTTCAAATGCAGTTTTGCTAGAAACAAAAATATTCATTAGTATTCTGTATATATAGTCTATGTTTATGTTTTCGACGGCATCCGACAACTGACAAGATAATCTTAAAGCAACATTCTCTTTCTGTATGATTAGAATCTGGATTTGGTTTTAAATTTGTTAGTCTTTGATGAATATTTGTTTAAAACGTAAATAGACTTCAAAAGAAAATTTGTCAAGAAAAAGAATATTTTAGTGGTTCTATTTATTATATATATTTTGTCATCCATATTGAATATTCAAATTAAATGTATAAATAATGTCTAGTTTACGAGAGTCTATAGTAAAATTCTAAAGTATTTTATTGGTACTGAAGCAAACTTGGATATGGAATTATGCATAACATAAGGCGAGAATAAATGTTATTTATTTATTTAGTCGTAAACTTTCTATACATCAATGAATAATAATGTTTTTTTAGACATCGGAGAAGTTATCTTCTTACAAATTTGATAAAAATTAGTTATTTATGTATCAGGTAGAAAGATTCTCTTTTTTTGGTTAAATTCGAGTATGGAGCAAAAGTTTGATATTAAAATTCGTCTATGAAATACAGCAAGTTTGAAGTTTGATTTGTCTTTGAAAGTAGTATTTAAATTTTAAGAGAATTTGTCTCTTCATAGACAAAGTTATAGGAGAGACCTGAAATTATTTGCATCATTGAGTTGATGCGAGGCTCGTCTTTGTTATCATTTGATTTCCAAGTTGGACGATTTATGCAACTTTCCGCCAAAGAGAACTTCCATGTTGCCGTAATTGGAAAGCAAGTTTCATTTTTTATGAATACTAAATATCTCGATAAAGGAAATCAATAATTATAGACTCACATATATTCACAAGCTAGAAAGGTCATTCAGGAACTATATAATATCGTCAGTATTATGCAGTTTTAATATACCAAATGTAACTAAATACAGTTCAGGTATTTTTAAAGATTATTTCATTTTTTTTAAGGTTCAGGTAAATTAGTTCATTAATATTAATCGATAAATTGGAGCCAATATTTCATTAGAATAAATACGGAAACGTAAAAGCTTCAATTCTTCCGTTTTTTAAATTGGAATCTTGCATTAAGCTCTTTAAATCATCACCAAATTGTGATCACAAATTCATTTAACGATTCTCTTTTGCTTCTTTTGAGTCCAAATAATAAAAATATTTGTATACAAATTCCTGGATTTTAAAACATACATACTTTCGTTCAGTAGAATAAATTATTGTTAGAATTACAATAGAGCTTTTTCAAATACATTTTCTCGAAAAGCATTTACTTCAATTGAACATATTGAAAATGTTTTACATATTCTATTATGTATAAATGGACTTTAGGACTTTAAAGTGAATTTAAATTGATGTAAACTTAAGAAATATCTTCAATAACCACTATTAGAAGAACATTAATTATAGGACAAGCTAGAACTGATGGATCATAAGCCGTAAATTCGTGAGAATTATAAAATGGATCAATATCTGAATAGGGAATCACTTTATTGACGGAATATCTTTCCATTACTGTTCGTTAGAAATTTGAATCTATTTTATTGGTAGTCGACACTGTAGACTATTTTATTTTGATATAGATTGGTTAAATAGTCGCATGAAAATACTATCTTGACAGTTAAAATGAATAGGAATCTATCAATCCGACAAGTAACATATTTGTTTACATTTTGTTAAATACTTCAGTGTTTGATTTTTTAATATTGAAGTTAATCGGAATTTAATAATGCATACGAAATCTATCAGAAAACTTTGATGTTATAAGTTTTCGTGAATCGCCTTAGAAGATTGATATAAAATACCAAAAGTTAAACTCTGTCACTTAGAGAAAATAACTTGCGCCCTTGGAAAGTTTTTAAAGCATTTTGCTACCGAATCTTTTTATTATTCAGTAATTCTCTACAATATTCATTTTTTAGACCGGTTCGGCATCAATTTATATACGTTTTGTACAATTTTACCTGAATAAAATGCTAGAAATATCTTCAATATCGTTGAAATAAATATACTAAATGTAATAGAACTTTCTGTATGAAATGAACTGAAGAGATTAAATTGTGAACTTGATCTTTAAACCACAATAAATGGGTGTGCTTATCGCTGGAATGAACTTCAATTTGGTACAAAATATTCTTCGTTCTTAAATTTATTTAAAATTAAACCAAATTGTAGTAATGAGATTCAGAATACGGAAATTTTCTCCAAACTAAATTTAATTCACAAGAAACTGTGTCATAAAAACATTTCTAAAATGTTATATACTGCTAAAACTAAATTTCAGGAATTAAATAATTTCAAAATATATTGTGTCTTAAAAAATTCAAGACTTTGTGGTATAACTCAAGTCAATGCCATAGTTCTATCAGGATATCTTTGTAGTATTTTAGAATTCTGGTCAATTATTAATGTTTCCTTTATCAATGTGAGAATAACGAAATAAATATAAATAAAATAATACATGATAAGTATATTAAATGAATCATATCAATAGGTACATTTTGTAACGTTATTAAATTGATTAAAAGCATAAATGATACATATTCTTCTTGAGGTCAAAATATCTCCTAAATAGGCAAAATTTCATTCGATAAAATACTGTACGGTGCTGAATCAATCAGAAGAGCGCCTGCGACGCAATGCAGGGTTTCTAAGCTTGCAGTCTGTCAGAGTCTTTCTCTTTTTTGTCTGTCATCCAAAACTGTGTTTAAAGAACCATCAAGATAATTAGTCTTGTTTACATAACACGATGTTGGTTATAGTGAACTGAATTGAGGATCCATGTTCATCACTTCTCTTTGTATTAAACGGACAAATGTTTTTTTCTGTTTGTACAGAATCCCAGAAAAAAAGCTCTGTCTATGTGAAAACGGCTTATGTGAAACGTATTCCTGTTTGAGATACGTTATGTTGTAAACTTTAAAAAATAATTTTAAACTTAAATTACTTTTTATTAAATTGTCGATCTATCTTTCAAGTGCAAAACATTCGATTCTGAAACGAAGATCGAGTCACATATTGATTAAATAAATGAATAAAAGGATTCATACAAAAAAATAATACAAAAAAATTCTTTATTCATCCATCTCATACAAAATATATAAAAATCTTATAAAGGAACAACGAAATGAGTAAAATATTATTTGAATAAAGAATCATGTAAAAGATCTCTTACTATTACATGTCTGTAATAAAACAATTTGTAATTGTATATTGCATGTAATATATAAAAAAAAAAAATGCTTATACTTTCAAATGTTTAAAACTGATATAACAGCTGTGTTGCTGATATAGATAGGGGTTTAAACTGTAAAATGAATTAGAAAATGTTTCTCAATATTCGTCTGACTTGGTATGTAAATGTAATCCATAATAATAAAAAAATTATGAAACAAACGTAAGCCATCATATATAAATAAACTTTTAATATCAATGTTATCTATCATTTTTAATTGATAACGAATCTTCTTTCGATCATTTATTTATGATGTTATCTTTAAATATTAATTATAGAGACCATCACGTCGATAATACATTAAGATAAGATTGAAGTTTAATTTTGAGTGATATTTTCTCGTTAATAATTTTGCTGATTCATAAAAAAATATAGTTTCCTCTTTCCGCAAGTCGATATTTGTATTACGTGTCTTTGCTTTGCCTTTAACAGATTAACTTTTTTTCAAGAGATGTGAAGAACCTTAACATTACCTCATTCATTTTGGATCGATTATTGCATATAGATTTATTCATATAATAAACATTAGAAAAAGTTATTTAAATATTATATAAGATTATTTTTAAATAATTCACAGAGTTTGATTTCCTTTTCCTATAAATACGATAATTGATGTCAATTCCTTGCTAAATTTCGCTAAAACTACGATAAAATTCGTACTTTTGTCCCGTTTCTTTGTTCTCTTTTAACTTAATATTTCCTATTTCCCTTTTTCTCTTTACAAGTGTGCTGAATAAAAATAATAGTAAAACTAAGTGGTAGCCAATAAAATTATATATATTTAAGTCTTCTAAACATTCTTCAACAATTGTTTACAATATTGTCATAAAATATTCCCAAAGTGTTATCGAATGTGTAAACCTTGTCCAAGAATATATATATATAGATGAATAGGAGAATATATATTTTGTTATTGAAACACTGAAATAAATACTCCATTAAATAACGAATGTCTTCTTCATTTCAACGAAAATCTTCTTTAGTTCAACAAAGATCTTCTTTATTCCAACGAAGTAATTTTTTCAGTGTAGATACGTTTTTCTTTTATAGTAGCAATAATAAAATGTTAATTGTTTGCATTGATTTTAATTAATGTATTTTTCATTTAAAATAATTTTTGATAATTTTAATTCATGTTAAAAATTTATAATAGATGAAAACATGGTCCTTAATCTATTCATAATTCTAAACAATTAATGCAACTTTTACGTATTAGAGTTTCGTTTTATTACATGTAATAATAATGACCCTGTTAGCCTGTATCAGGCGCTTATGTCAGGCTCGCTCTAGTGTCAACTACTGATACTAGAATAAATTATATGAAAGTTTGATTATTAATTCCTAATAAACTTACCTGATTAACAGATCTACATCTAATGAATTTAATCAATTATTTTATAGTGAAACTATACATTTTTATAACATATAATAAATAGATATGAAGTATATATATTTATATGATTTTCTTTTGTGGGTTTTACAGAATTTTTTTGAGACTATACAAGACTTTATCATACCCGGGTTTGTTCTACTTAACCAGTTAGATTTATTTAAAATTCAATGAAAAACGCCTCAGACAGGCTCGAACACACGACCTCAATATGCAGATTCAAGTACGCAGATTACCACACCAATATGAAAATGAAATAAAATCCTCAAAATTGTAAATATTGCATCGAGATTATAT
>JAJNBT010351941.1:0-10244 GCA_028455955.1 Notopais sp. p TS-2021 | reverse complement strand
CTATAATTAAAGAACAAATAAGTAATTTTTCAATTATGCTGCCCGCGCCATATTAATTTTATGAAATGTGGCCCGCCACTGAAAACGAGTTTGACACCCCTGTTCTAGAATATAGATTATATAACAATTTATATTCTATTCAATGCAATAAATTATATGAAAATAAAATTATTTTCGTGGTTAATTATCTAGGCTACAAAATATATTTCTTAAGCCACAGAACAATATGTTTGAAGCAACAAATCAAAAAAAAGTTATTTATGTTCTACGAATCAGAGTACAAGTTTAAAAGATTTTTAGTATACGAATTTACCAATGATTTATAATAGTTGATAAAAAAATAACTGTATATAAATTAAAGGTTTCATATTTAGAATTAGTTTCAATAAACTAAAATGTATAGACATAGCGATATTAGTTTCACGGGGAACATAAATATTTTCTTACGTTGTATAGAGAGATCACTCGCCATTTTTTATTGGTTTCTATTTAATCGAGCCATGATTTATATCCTATGCTGTAGGACTCGCAATCTCCTACGGTTGTCAGACTACATTTGGAGCAATGAAGACTCATGGAATATACAGAATTTTTACCAACTAAAAATATAAAGTTAGAAAATGTCCATGTAGAGAAATCCTGAAACAACATATGTATTCTTGAATGCATTGAAAACGGATTCTATCTAAATCAGGATCCGAAGACACAATCAATTCCCATTGGTTGTTGGTAGAAATTCAAAGCATTCTATTGGTAGATAACATTTTTGACTAAGTAGGTTATTCCGATTTATAATCGGTTATATATGGCGGTGAAAATACGTCGATTATCCCATATGATCAATTTCTTGTAATTTTTCAATAATAAATTTTTTAGTATAAAAAAACATCTTTTGCAACATAATTTTTTTATAAAATCAAAGTTCATCTTCTATATCTTAAAATTTTAGACTACATTGTGATATCTGATTTGAATTCTTTTTGCTATGTTTAAGTACAATTATTCCAGTTAAATTTCCATCAAAATAATTTTGGATTTCTTGATATTTTTAAATCTTTCTTCCCGTAACTCTTCTGCTGAATTTTACAGGATAATTAATATGTAATTCTTCCAAAACCAGAGAACATTTTTTATTTTTTTTTTTATTGAAAAGCTGGCTACGTATCGACCGCATGCCGCAAAATTTTGTCAACCTTCCATATTCAATTTTAAATAAAACTAGTTGCAGTTTGCTAATTTATAACTACAAATATAAGAATATTTTATTTCTTTTTAAACCTCAACTATATAAATCACAAACTAAAACAAAAAACTATCAAAATAGAAGAATTTAAGATACGAGGTGTCACTCTTTTTATATAAATCCTCTTTGGTATTACTAACCAATTGGAATCCATTTTAACACCAATTATTGTGTTCTTAAATTGCCTTTAACAAATATTCGCATTCTACTGAATATCAAATATAATACTCAAACGAGTTCTCAATACCCCTCAGTATCATATTTAATGTTTAGCTCAGAGAAAAGAATAATTTAGTTGATTAAGTAATTAAGATTATCCTCGATAATCTTATGGAAGTTTTTAGTCATCACTCGATTCATGAATGTAGAATATGATAAACGTATTCGTTTTGATAAACATGTACTGTTGATGTAGGTAGAACAGTGGTTACCAAACTGTAGTTCACTGACCCCCTCCCCCAGTGGTCCGCGTAACTACCTCAGGGGGTCCTATGGCTGAATTTTTTTTTATTAAAATAACAGTATATTTAGTACATTAGGTCTGCAGATGTTGAGTATATAAAACTATCAAACTGAGATACTAAATTTATAATGAAATAAATATTGAATGACCAGTATTCTAAGAACTAAAATAGGATTCGGTCGGAGGGTTATTATCAATTCATATCTGACCATTTTTTCGACAAACGAATAAGCGTTGCTGATTTCTTGTATTAAAATTGCAATAAAACATAGTAAAATGTGATCTTTTTGTGAGAGCTTATGAAATATATAATATCATTTATGACGTCATCATCCATAGATGAATGAGGTGCTTCTAAATATTTAGTTTCGCTCAATTTTTTATCTATAAAGGACAAAATTGTGCTTTTTATATTGGCAACTAAAAAGACGAATATCTTTTCAAATCCCACGCGGTATTATAGATTTTGCAAGTCCAGATATGATAAGGCCGTAAGTGTCGAGAATCAGTGATGGCTAGATGGTAGTTTGTGCCTTTGATCTAGTATAAGAGGCATCGGGGTCTAATAGTTTTAATGATAATCTTATCTCGGGTTTAGTGCATGCTTCCATAACGGCTAATTTTTATTGACGGCGCAAGAATGAGTTTTATTATTTCGTTAAGATCTTAAGAGGTTTAAAAGAAATTGACTGTTGCCTGAGATTTCCAGTGTGACTGATCTCTCACGGCGTTCCAGTGGCTCGCACTCTTTTCCAGATACGTTTCATCGCCCTCTCAAATTTCACTTAAAAATTTAATTAAGTCATGTTGGAATCAATCAAAGTAGAAATTATTCTATCGCATGGGCGTCTCAATTTAAGAATGCACGGAACGTTTTTTCCGATAAAATCATTATTTTCAACACTTGTTAAGTTGGAAATATTACATCTGTTCAGTGTTTAGTTGAGGCGATCAACTTTAAATACGATAGCAAAAAGGTTCCTTTTAACATATGCAATTAATTTTTTTATGGTCAAGTATATTAGATTGGTAAATGAAGTACTCCTAAATTAAGAGAAATTTTAAGAAGAAATAGTACAAATTAATAATTATTTTCATTTGTTTCTTTTCTTTTTTCCTTAAATTGAATCATAGAACTTAAAGTAAATTTTATCCATAAGTAATTATTTTAATGATTGAAACTAGGAATCAATAATGAACAGATTGTTCTACATTTCTAACTCGAATTTCATTTGTCAAATTTTTCATACAAATTTATCAAATTTTTCATACAAATTTATCAAATTTTTCATACAAATTTATCAAATTTTTCATACAAATTTGTCAAATTTTTCATACAAATTTTGAGATACAAGAAGATGACTGAGCATTTAAAAACTCTCTAAAAACAAACATACGTTTACTATTCAATAATAAAAGTAAATACAATCTCCATATTTCTTTTGCCGATTACATATAGGGATAAAAAATAATGAAGACAAGTCTCAGCTATTGAAAATTCTGTCGTTTATTTATGAAACATATGTATAGTATATCAATTTTATTCTTCATGGAGATTGCCGATATAATACATCCAAAACGTTAAAAATAAGATTAAAATATAATAAAGAATATTTTTAATAATTTCTTCGTGTCTGTTTCTACTTTTAAAAATTTTATGGAATAAATCTACTAAAATTAACGGGAGATAAAAACTTTAAATAATTTTTAAGGGTCAGCTCTATTTAAAATTAAAAAATAAATAAATGCAAGTTATTTATTCAGACCAATTAGATGTAGACAAAAAATTAGTCTACAGCTTCTATAATAATATAATAATTTAGATGCACGATTGCGTCAATTATTTTTGTCTGATCGTCATAGTTGAACTTGGGACAAGTTCATTATCATTAATTAAATGATCGAGAAAATAAGCCCGATCTTTTTATAAATAATTACTCGCAGAAGCTACTGAATTAAATACACCAAATCCAATCGCAATTTCTCGCTATATTTTCTATAGACAATAATTATTAACGTAATTCTAGCAATATAATCCGAATGTTGCTAATTATTGCCGTATACCATAGGAGTGACAAGACTAATGATGCTGATTGTGACTCATTGAAGGCCACATACGTTGACAGGTTTAAAGAGAGCTTCTATTCCTTTTCGATTTGCTTCAACTGATACAATGACTCAGCATTTATGAAATACAAAGATAATGCCACATAGCCTCTTTCATCCAATTAATTATGATCCGACCAAAATGACAACATCATTAATAATGTTCAGAAATTAGTCACCGCTTGGATTAAATATAAGTTATCCATTTTTTCTAGTCGGCGCGCCGTCTAGCGTCGACGGATGCCTAGAATTAGCTACATATAGCGCTGACTCTTCCAAATAAATGCGCCTTTTGCAACGCTATTTCTCTGGATTTAATTAATTAACGTAGAAATTATTCGCACGTCTTACTTTGTAAAGGATATTTAAACGCTTAAAATAGCTATTTACTCGGATCTAAAATGTCAACTGGGCGGATATTATGCACCATTGTAACGCTATTGACGACTCTTTGTTACGCGGTTACTACGCCATCATGATTTCAAAGGATCTATTTGATTCTAGTGGCTTTAATCGAATTAGCTTTTGTTTAATATTTGCATAACTTGATTCATTTCTAATGGACGTTCTGCTTGTTGAAAATTAACATCAGTTACAGTAATAATTTTCTCTAGTGGAATTAACACAATCTCTGTGCCGTGTTTTATTAAATAAACACAATATTTAAGCAACAAAATCATCTTTAAGATCTGACGCATTCGTGTTGCGATGAAACGTGTCACGCTCCCAAAATCATGTGCATTTATCTCCAAGTTTATTTGATTTCTTATTTATTTTATGAGAATTTATCATCATGTTCCACATGAACCCGCTGATTTTCTCATATTTTAAATATATAAAGACAGACAAGTTTTTGACCAGCTTAATTGTTTGGACCCCGAACACAGCTGGGGTCAAACTTGTTTCATTTTAGGATTCTTTGGACACAAATTATTAAATCTTACCGTAAGTATGGATGGTATTATTAACTTATTATATCGTATGTTTTATATTTTTGCATTAGCTTAGGTTACTATTATTAACTTAATATTAGCTTAGGTTACTATTATTAGCTTAATGTAAGCTTAGAATATTATTCTCATTAACTTAATATAAGAAAACATACGAGTGCGCATAAGTAATAGCATCAAAATGCACTCAGTGGTACCTAAACCTAACCTTATATAACTTATTTAACATAGTAAACTTAACTTTAGGAAGATCTATATTTTTTAATCTTATTCTTAAAATAAAGGTGAGGACAAAGACGGCTATGAGGATCATTTATTATACATTTCGAGAACAACGTCTCATCATCAGTAATCTATAAGTTCTGATCCCCTAAGTATTTTTAGAATAAATATTTAATATTTATATAAAGTTAAGTTTTCTGTATTAAATAAGTTATGTTAGGTTAAGTTGCGTTATCACCTCTTGTTTTGTTTGTAGTTTGATGCTATTACTCATGCACATTCGTATGTTTTCTTATATATATATTACTTATGTTATTATTATTAACTTGATTTTAGCTTAAATTAGTATTTTTATCGTATTATAAACTTCGGTTTTTATTTTTAGATTATTATAGGCTTCGGTAATTTCTTATTAGCTTAAATATCATGGCCATTGGCGGTGACTTATGTATAATTTTCATTAAATAATGAATTGCATGATCTTTATTTTTACTCTGAATAATTAAAACAAAATCTAGATTGTACAAGAAATTGTCTACTCGAGAATACCGGCAACAAATCACTTGTTAAAGAAGGTTAACTTTTTATATTGGATCATGTGTATTTTAATGCTCTTAGTCGTAATTGATTGGGATGGAACCATCACTATAATACTAGAAAAATTATCAATTATAGATTACCAAGAACTCTGGATTTAGCTGATGATAAGGATTTCCTTTTCCAAGCCATTTCTCACTGGAATGAACTTCCTTTAAATGTTAAAAATTCCTTAATGTTATTAAAATCTACGAACAAAAATTAAGTTATATATCATTATAATGGTTAGGTTTATATTATACAGTACATATAATTAATGCCTTTTTTGTAATTATACATAAGTAGGGACTCTATATACAGGATTAATTTACTTATAAAACATATTTGATTCTGCATCTAAATAGTTTAATGAACAATATTGTAGGGATTAATAACTTACTTTTTATGTTATTAGATTAGTGTGAAAAAAGTATTATTATTATGTAATTTGTATTGATTTGAATTAATACTTTAATACCAGAATAGAAAATATAATCAATATTTACTGTCATATTTTTTAATCTTTTTAAAAGGAAGAAGCAGTAATGTGCCATTTAAAATATAATGAATCTATACTGATATGTCAATTTTTATAGTGATTGGAAATTAATAAAAGAACATTATCTCATTCGTTATAAAGATTATATTATTATTTACAGACATTTCTTTCTCGATCATTTTAAAGTTTAAAACTTTCTCCAAAACCAAATCAGACAATCATAAACAGGAAATTTTCTTGATATTACACTGGGAACTGTTACAATTCTTTTATAGCTTCATATCATATCTTAGTTATTTATAAAATCAGTATACTTATATCGCGTATATATCAACTAGCAGAAGTAACCTTCCCTGGACGGAATAATGATATTACAAATGTATGAATTGATAAAATGATTCAAGAAATTCCAGTCATAATTAACAATACTAATTATATAATATATATATAAAAGCCACTTCTTGTCTGTCTTAGGTTATGATATTATAGGATGCAATGGATAGGATTGGTTAGGTTTGTCTGTTTTTAGGGATGGAAATATTTTTAATTTAATTTTAATTTTTGTTGTTGATTTTTTTATTTATTTTTTGTTCATTTTAAAAAATCTACCTTTTATTCTTTTTTATTTTAATTTTTGTAATTATATCGTTCATTTTTTAATTTTTTATTTTAACTGGTCAATGGGTTATAACTTATAACCCACACCGTGACATTATATAAAAGTGAAATATGTCTCAACTATAAAAATGGGCGACGCCCCATAAAAACGACCTTACTGTGCCATAGGAAGATAGAAGTTAGATATGATATATCGAATCATTTATAATTTTATGACATTACATAATACAATTATTAAAAATATCAATATACACATTATTATTTCCAAACCACGCCATGCAGTCTTCAGAATTATAACTGAAAAGGAAAAATGCCTTACTGACAAAATATATTGATATAAATATACATATAATTGCATGATTTAAACTAATGGGATAATTTCAGCAAAACTATAAAAATAACACCTAAAAAAGAGTCCCTTTCTATCTTAGTTACAATATATAATTGTCAAGTCCTTTGGGAGTAACAAAAACTCATCGGGCATATAGCGGTATCAATTAAGAACCTAAATTCTAGATTTTATAATTTACAATTTTGTATTCAATATAGGTATCAAATATTCTGCCTATAGGCCAATTTTAATCGCTTAGAGTTACACGAATTTTTCATTACTCTATTGTTTAAGAAGTTTAATTTGACAGGTTTTACATCAGGAAATGAGGTTAAATATTCATTTGGATTTCTTATCTTATAGTGATGATCTCTAGTATATTGTTCGAGACTTTGGCGAATAAATAGATCATAATTTTCATGTAAAATTTTATTTATGAACTCACAGATTTTTACTTTATATAAGGTCAACAGTCTTAAAAATTTTAACCTTTTGTATATCGATCATACACTATTTCTTCTTTCATTCAAATCAGAGAACATATTGAAAATAATTTTGTCATTATTAGCTCCCGAGTTGCCGGGCTGAAGGGTCTTCTAATGAGGTTCTACCCCTTACAAGGAGTCCATATGATACAACCAAATAATGTCTTGGCCGAATCAATTGTTAAGTAAAGCCTTAATCTTTTACTTATAGACATATAACGTGATGGGCAAGCTTTAACATGCTTGATATGGGGCGCACAAATTAGTTTCTCGTCTATATGGAAGCATAAGAAGTACTTAAAATAATACTTTTTTTCGATTTAGATATAGGATCGTCACATCTATCATTCTATTCGAGAAAAATATTCACTGTGTTTTTCAATTGATTGACAGTTTATTAAAATTACCCCAATTGAGAATATCTCTCAGATATAGGGTTCAATGAATATAGAAGCAATGTCGGATTTAAACCTCGCTCAGCTAATTCTGTGTCGTCGGCAACATTGGTTTTATCTTTAATTAAGAGATCGAAATATATCTCTAGAATATGAAAGGAATCTCTATATTGATATTTTATAAAACAATTAGACCTGATATAGAATAGCGATCCTAGGGAATAATATAAGTTTCACTTTACAAGAAAAGATTTACTATTTCTTTAACTTGAAAAAAAATTCACAGGTCTATAGTTAATTGACTCATACTTTTAATTTCAATTTTATATTCTTCAGGTTGTACACGAAGGGACAATATTGTTTTGGCACACGATAGTGGGATGAATTAGTATATTTTTGGTGTTCTTCTCATGTCGTGAGCTCTTAAAATGGCCGATGATTTGACATTAGAAATTAAGTGGAAAATTTGTGCTTTGCAAAAGGTGTTGGATCGGTGACTGAAACTCGATCACGAGTCAACGCTCTTTACTGTATCAATACAACAATACGAGATCATCTCGGCCCATGATTTATGTTATTCATGAGAAGTTCTTGGGGAGCTAAGAGAATATTGCGGCGGTCGAAGAGGCATATACGTGAAGAGTTATCGACTGACACCCGATCTGACACCTTACGACCTCTTTCTTTGGGACTTCCTCGGAATCAACATTCACGCCACAATGCACCAAAAGCTTGAAGAATTGGAGCAACAGATCATAGATACAAGCCAGCTTGTCGAACAAGTTAGACAAGAATGCGTGCGTGACAAGATGGCTCAAGTGCTTTGGAAAAGATGACGAGCAGAAAAAAAGTTTATTAGTGCAGCAGTATGAACCTAATGTTTTGAAACAACTAGTATTTTTATATGGAATTACGTCAATTATTATATATATTTTATTCCATCTCAATCGGGAGTAATTATCTTTACTTATTCCGGTAAATTTTCGGAAAATCCTCACTTTTTAATGGTGCTGTTCTAATGGTCCCGCTCACAACGGTTATGGATTCCCAAATGAAAATTATAAATAATATTCATTTTATACAGAATTGTGACGTATTTGCCACTGGCTAGGCGCAAATATCGATAAATATATAAATATAAAATATTTTAAAAATCGAAATGATTACTATAATAAGTTATATAAAGTTAAAAAAGAATATTATTTAGTCTATAAAGTTTTGTACATTTGTTTTGTACATAGGTTATAAAATATTTAAAACTAACAAACTATTAATCTGACTATAGATCGAAAAGATTATATTATTTCGTTCTAATATATATTTATAATCTCGTGAAAAAATTAACCAAGCATATGACGTCATTTAGGCAAATGAATAATAGTTATAGAATTAACTTAGTCCGAGATTGTAAATTATCTTCAGGTCTTACCTGAATTTATTGCAAAAGAACAGCCGTAATTGACCACTATAGTGACCTCTTGTCGTTTCATTTAAATTGTGTAATGAAATATTCGCTTCATCTGATAAACAATCTAACCTTAATGTCGATTACGTGCAATGTCACTCGCATGTTTTTACTGAATTACGTCAGGAGTAAATGAAAGAAAGGAAATTTTCATTCTAGTTCACTTCCAAAATTCAATACTCATTATTATTAACAATTTTTATTACCGATCAATTGACATTATTATCATTTTTATCATTTGTAAATGTTGGAACCAGGTCATTTCCCAAGCATATTCCAAAACAGCACATATGTTTCTTTTTTAGAATTTCATGTTGTAATCTTTCCAGTGTTCTATACTTCATTATAATTTCTTTACTATATAAGATTTGTAGAAAGATTAGTAAATAAAATTCATAAAATATAATAAGATGTGCTAGTTTATGAAATATTTATAATCAATTAAAAATACGACGGTGTCATCTAAATATTATACATTTGTACAGTACCTAAATATTTATAATCACCACTAAAGTATATATTATATTTAATGCATTACTCTTATTCGTTTATTTTTCATGAGAGTTAGTGGATGGTATTGTTAATTGAATTTCCGAGATATAATCATTGTCTGTCAAATAGACGTCTGTAAGTGTATATATAAACGTGGGTACAATTAAAGTAGTACGCTGAATTAGGGGTATCAAGATGACGTCAAAGTGACAGTCTGAGAGAGCCTCAGGTCTCAGAATCTTCAAATCATCAACCGCTAAAAAAGAACTGGGGACGAAAATAAAGAACTTTACCAAGCAAGAATTTATGTATATGCTGTTTTTATGATTATCATACATTAATTTATTATTTATTAAAAGTTTCAGAAATTATCAGCAATACATTCCACCACAGCCTATA
>JAJNBT010351608.1:0-10196 GCA_028455955.1 Notopais sp. p TS-2021 | reverse complement strand
TTGAGAAACATGTTGTTTCGGTTTGGCTTATTTCGATTTTAGCACAGAATGCCGAGGGCCGTACAAAACACACTGGCGGGCCGCTTGTTTGACACCCCTGATCTAGACCACATTCTAAATATGACAAAGTCGCTACCGAAAAGTATATAGAGCCAAAAATGTATCTTAAAATAAATGTATTTTTTAATTTACTTTTCAATTTAAATTACTAAATATTATTTACCACAACTGAACGTAAGTGATGAAACATTTGTGTTAAATCATGCAGATTGTTTTGCCAACCCTAATTATGAATATTTTTCACATATGGGATAGCATAGACACCTTGTCTCAGGGAGTTGATGGTGCTTGAACAAAGATGGATTCGAACGCATTTATTTCTAACCTTCGAGCTTAATTTTATGAATTTCGCGGTCGTTTACTGTGTATACACACACCAGTTTGTTCACGTTTTGTCAACTATTACATACAGACATTCGATTGAAATAGACAAATAGAATATAATCAATCTATATATACATATTTTTAACTCTAATATAGTTACAAAAAATTGTTAAAAATATACGTTTTGATTGATAGCATATTGAATTACATCAAAGTTTACATTTTCACATATATTTCATTACAATTTCATATATATTTTAAACCAGTTTATCTTTTGATCTGTTTCTGTATATATTTATATGAATAGATATAAAGATATAAAGTCTTCAAGGTAAGAAATCACGGAATGAAATGACTTTCTTATGCATTCAAAATTCATATTTTTATTGACAATATTTATGAAAAACATATACAATATAACTATTTAAAAAAGAAGAATCAATAACTATAATATAAGAGAAGTTAAATTTTATAAAAAATACTTTCGATATAATCATTGTAAAATTTTTGTGAGGCTGTTGGATTTTTTTTAGATCAAAAATATTTAGCGAAGTCCTCCCTCTCTGTGTTGCTGTCAACAGTCTCTCTCATTTGGCCTGTTGCTGTCACTTGCTGGGCCTTCTCTGTATAGACAGACCGATCAAACTATTTATTAATTTAGAAAATACAATTTACGGATTAAGCTTTATATATTTATACAATGAAGCATTTTAATATACTTAACTGTTTTGAGTAATATTTAATATAGGATTTTAGACTGCGAGATATGCCTTATATATATTCGTGTTAACATTTCTAATCAACAAAATTAAATAAATGTATCAGTTAACTTGTCAAAAATATAAATTAAAAGCAATATTTCAGACATGTCACATCCATTCTATTAATTTTTAAATATTGGAACTTGCTGCTCAGCCGTATAGGCAATATTCATTCTGTATATACAGTATTGTATATCAGAATTTTATAATCCTTGAAATTTCTTTCATATTGATGATAACATAAGTCACCATTAGAAAGTTTATAGTCTCTCAAAGTGAATTTGACAACTACTCCCCCTATAGGCAACAGATTCCCGTGTAACTTTGGTTATACAACTACCCACAACATTTGCCCCTTCCCCTTGCAGTAACATCTAACCTAATCTATGCATAGGTTAGGTTAGATGTTGGCCACCAACATATCCGGAGTCAATTGTCCAGGGGGCAGTTGTCCAAGGTTATCATGAATTACTGTAACTTCTTTTCCTTTCCTCTCAAAATATGGTAGAATATTATTAATAATGTATATACATGTGCAGATAAGTAATAAGAATATATATTCGATATTAATTAAAATACAAGGAGAAATCAAATTAAAAATCTTAAAACTTTTGTTATAAAGAAAAATCCCATCGTTTCTACGGAGTGTCATTTGCAATGCATACTTTCCAATGCCAAAGGGAAGTATTTGTTCTACATTAGAACACATCACATAGATACTTTCAACGTGGGATCTAACGAATCTTTCCTTCTATTTAGATATTCTAATTTAACGTTGAGCGTCCAAGAAGAATATTTACGCTAAAATTAAGCGTCACTTAGCGTACTTTGGCCTCTATGAGGACCGATATTTGAGTACCATATGGTGCACCCATTAGCGGTGAGACGAAACGCCTACGCGATATAATACATGGTTCAATATAAAGTTTCATTAAACCAAGATTCAAACCTCAAATGCTCTTGTGAAATAATATTCACTAATTATATGTTTAAATATAATTTATACTTATAATTAAGGATTTTTATGTTAATACTAAAGGGCTTTCTAATAAAATTAATTAAGAAAGTCATTTCTTTCACTCATTGATAATCGTTTTCATCAATTTTGAAAGTTTAATCAAAATGTTCCTTAATTCTCATGTAGTTTATATTATTCACATATATAAAAAAAATCCATCCGAATTATAGTGCGGAAAAGTATTATTATGTTTGATTTTAATGTAAACTATAAATTATAATCAATTATAACAAATACATGCCTGTCAACTGCTTAAAAATTGTATTGCTGTACGTGTTCTAATTATACAAATATAATTCCAGGAACCGAAGAAATACAGTTATGTTATTGCCATGTGGAGGCAATAATAGCGCAGCTATTTTACCGTACATTTAATTATGCAATACACGTGCGAACGAATGCAGTAAACAAGTGAATTGTCGGTTGTAAACAACAAATACAGTATCTGTATTATATACACAATGTATTTAAAGATTGGCATTGCAGTCACACACCTGTAAACAAAATAATGAATGTTTTTTTGTCCCTATAATTATCTGTGAAAGTTCCAAATCGCCGTTTTTGCCCTAACGATTAAACCACATAACAAGCGCATAATTATGATGTTTTTTGCCCTCGTCAATATTGCAACAACTATCGCGGAATTTAAACCTTGTATATAATAAATCTAGACAAAGTTTTTACTAAATTCTGATACAACGTTTTTTCGATCCTCGTTTTGTGTAATTTGGATTCCACAATTGTGGAAAAACTTTTCTTTATTCGTTGCTCAACAGCGCGAGGGCGAAACTTTCTATTTTCCTAAGTTTTCCGTCTTTTCAGGCGACAATTTTATTTCAAAAATGAAATTCAATCATTTCAGTTGATAAATAAACTAAGATTCATTTCAAAATATTTTATTTTTCGATATTCAATTATTAGTTCTGACTTATTGCATATACCATTATATATCACTGCATAATATTTATATATATTAATGAATTCTGGGCGAATAAAAATACACAATCATCTAACAACATGGATGGATCATCCATATGTAAAATCATTCTACTTTTACGTATAACGATTTTGATGCAATTAGTTAAGTTATTAGTTAAATATTTCACCCGAGTTTTACAAATTCCGGCATTGACATGCAGTATTGATATAAAATCTGTCCATTTGGCTATGAACTTTTTGTGGAGTGACCTTGTCTCTATATTATATTATACTCTTCGGTTAACAATTTATCTCTCAATACCAATGTCAAACGAGTCTACTTTATATAAATTTAATTTAAATGAATATTTAATATAGGAGATATTATATTGTTAAAAGAGATATTATATTGTTAAAAGAGATATTATATTGTTAATTTACAATAAAATTTTTGTAATTCACTATACCATTTCATCATACAGAATCTTCAGGCGAAAGATACTTTTTCTGATATCGATTACACTGATGTTAAACATCAGAATTACCTACAAAACTGTACTTATATTAATCATTTTCAATAAACTTGGATTATATATAAAGTATAATCACTGAATGTTATTCTTGTATATAAAAACTATAGTATGTAATTCATATAAATGTTATCTATTAATAATAGGACAATTCAGGTATTATTTATATTAAATTATAGTATTTACAAAAAGTTGGGCTAACCATCACAAAAAAACAACAAAAAACTTTAAATTTTGAGATATATTTATCTAGTTTTTTTAAAAAGATATGAATATTGAATTAGGAAATCCCATATATAAAACTATAACAATCACATTGACAAATTTTACTGCCTTCATATTTTTTTTATTTTTTTGTGTTTCTCCATTGAAATTATTATTTAGTTTTCATATAAAACAAGTTACTAAAATACATTTGCGAAATAAAAAGTTGAAATAGCTGTAAAAAAAAAAGATCATTGTTGGCCTTCTATACAGTCTTCAGTATTCTGAGGCAACTCACTCCGAATTTGCTATATTTTATGACAGAAATGTTAAATTATGAACAAACATATATTTGTGTTTATTGCGTGAACAAAAATATATTTCAAATTTTAATCTCTTTCGTGTTCAAAATATGAATTTATCAATTAATCGTGTCGAGTTTTGTGTCTACCACGATCGGTCACTTGATTTCTTCAAGTCAAAATCAGCATAAAAATGGATAAAAATGAACGTATTTGTTTATTTCTATGATTCTAAGAGATATATAAACACAAAATATATAAACTTAAACGTCAAGAAATTTGTCAATAAGGGCAGAACATTTTAATAGCTATTTGAGTGTTATTTTTTTTCAAATTTGACTTTGAACCTTAACATGATTGAGAGTTTTGGCAAGATTCGACGTAAAAAACTCAAAACAACTTAATCATCTCATTTCTCATCGATAAATTTCAAATCTGTACGATTTCGATGATAAATTTCAGTCATAAACGAAAACTTTGTGAGAAATAATTACGTGCCTAACCCAATTAAACGAATTTCTTCAATTTTTCCTACCACTTTATGTGGTTCTGTTGACGTACAGACTCGTACTATATGACTTTTAATATCATTTTTATGAATGTACAAATTTTCGTAATTTATCAAATAAATATAAAGGATGAATCATAATATTTTTTTTGAAGGGTGGGGAAGTTTCTTTCATGCGAAATATAGAAAAATTCCGTTTCATACAAATTACTTAACTTGTTATTTGTAAACGCTTTCTTATAATTGTGACTACAATTAAACTGTTGAATTTGAAACAGGAAAAGCTGTTAACTATCTATGGATTAAGAGAGCGTTAACCTTTTCGACAACTGGAAAGATAATTTTCCTAAGTCTATTGATTCAATTGTAACAACAGATAATCATAGTTATGAAAGCTACAAAAAAATTATATGGAAAATATTTCAAATACAAAATATTCTGTTACTTCGTGAAATTTGATAGTTGAAGGAGAATCATCGGTGGTCGGTTATATTCGTAAATCGTCGCGAACCAATATTGTAGAATATAATCACAATTGCCTTAAAATTAAGAATTCTCGAATCGTGGCGCTTATAAATTGACTAACTGATTTTTTGTAACAAAATAAAATCAGCGCGGTATTCGATCGATAAATCTAAGTTCTTTCCATCTTCGTCGTCAATTCGCTTAGCAATTGGTCGGAAAATATTGCGTTCCAATGAAATGCTTCTGATCGGAAGTAGACCATCGAATTGAGAAATCTGATTTTAATTGTGCGCGTAACAGATTCTGCGAGTCGGTAAAAACAATTTAGAGGAAGCGACATAATCGTTGTTAGCCCTCAAGGAATGTGTTCGTATAATAATGAGCAATTATTTGTTCATAAAAGTAATGTTCTCAATTAAAAGGATCATGAATCCTTCGTACAACGAGTGTTTCCGCCCGAAAGCAAAAAATTGCTCACTTGCCTACATCGGTCTCAGCCTGTAGGCAATATTGCCCACGTCTAAATGCATGCATGACAACCATTTTAATTGATATCTGTGTCATTTCGTGATGATTAAATTATATATGGATTGCTCTTACGTTCCACAAACAAATGTGATCGGTCTGAAATAAACTTTCTTTTATATATTCACACACGATTATTATAAATGTAAATAATGAAATTGTCTTTAAAGAATGATGAAATTTATCAAATAATTTCCATTGCACCCGAGCTATAAACAGAAGTTGTGTAAACTTTCGTGTCATTTGTGTATATACAGAACTCGAAAGATTCGTCTCTTATTGCGATAGTGTCAGGAAATTTCACCCCCTCAACTGCCTTGGCCCTTTTTGCTCCTGGCCAAATTTATGGGCCTTTTTATCGCATTTTTTGTAGGCCAAAATATTTCTCTCGGCCCTGAATCAAAATCAAAATCGAAATGAAAGCTGTCCAGACGCCCCTTTTCTTTATTTCTCAAAGTATTTAAGATCGAATCTTAAAAAAAGACTGAAAATCTATTTTTAATTAGGAATTGTCAAAAATTATAAATATGTTGTATAGCGAATCGAAAAGATGAAATTACGATATTTATATAAAATAAAGTAAAGAAGGAACGTAATTTACAAAGAGCAAAATTAAACTAAAGAAGACTCAAGAACCCATTTATAGAATAAGAAGAGCCGAAGAAGAATAAAAATCCTGCCATTAATTTTTGTTGGAGGGAGTTTTGTCTCTCTCATCTCGGGAATAAGACGGATCGGTGTTACAAAAAACTTGAAGTGAAAATGTCAAAAGTTGCCGAGGTTGCACATCCACAGACGAGTCGAAAGAACATGCGTTTGCTCTGATTGCAAAAACATTTCTTAGCTAAATGTTTTATTTGGTTCCTTTATAAACAAGGCGACAAACATTCTAAATATATACAAACAAATACAAAGATAATCATTACTTCTATATTATATACTAGGAATTAAATATTACGTTACTTCTTCGAATGCAGGTGATCAATATTACTAAAATGATTCGGTTGAACACAATTTAAATCCATTTTTTAATACAAATAGTTGGATCAGTTGACAAAATATGAGTAAAATTATAGTTGTAATATTCTTTACATGAATTGGGTGAATAATTGTGGCAGAATAAGCACTTAGCAATGATAATCAATGCTATTTTATAACAATAGTGCAAATTAATACACTATATATTACAAGTTGAAATTTTGTTTACGGTATATATTTGTTATTATAGTAAAAAATACATTTCTTATGATTTAAATATATTTAATAAATATTTAAAGTGAAATAACTCTGAATAGCAATAATAATTTGAATCAGTTATGAACATATTTTGTATGTGTTGTTCAAAATATAAATACGAAAGAAAATCCAAAAGTTTCTGAATTTAAACAAATTTTTTTAATTTGCATTAAAATAATTAATATTCTATTAATAGGTCAGTTAATCCAACCTGATATTAAGTGTTTGTCAGAACAAACTATGTTTAACTTCTCTACCAGTAAATATAAAACAGTGTATAAATAATTTAGATATTTGTAGGATAGATTATTGCAGTATTACTGAAATCAGAAAGTAAAAGATACATTTTAATGTTACTTTTTCATATTTTTATACTTTGTTTTCAAGAAGTTAGTGAATAAATAACTGTTAGTTAGTCCCCTGTAAACATTGTAAAATTATGAGAATAAAAAAATTCTGTAAATATATTTATAATAAAAAATATCTGTTGTCTACAGCGACTGTTTCTCAAAAATGTGTCCCATGCACGATATTTTTTGGCTTGATATGATGATGTTTACAATTACAATTTTAGTTATAAATACTCGTATTTACGAAATTTACTTAGTTAAATAAATAAATGTAATTTTTTGTAATTAAATAAGAAATATTTTATATAAAAGCATGAAATATAAAGAACATAGACGACGCATTCGCCAAAGTTCACGGTCGGTTTGAATTTATTTTAATCTGTAAACCCGAACAATTCAGATTGTTCTCAATACTCATTACTTTATGTTGGTAAATTACTAAAATTTAATTAAGTATCAATGATCGTAAACATGGGATGCAAACAAGCTTCTTTAAACAAGATGTCTTCTTGTTTCGTATTTATTGATCCAATAAATATATTTCACGAAACTGCATGAAGGATTTCTTTTAATTTCTTTGTATTACATTATATTACAAAGACACTTTTATTTTAGAAGAAATGCAATATTATTACATAGATAAAATAAAACATTAAGAAGACATAGTATTTAATTAAGATTAAATATTAAATCAAGGTAAACGAATTTAAAATATGAGTAAATCTAAAAAGTGACTAGAATAATTTCTTAAACAATAGCGAATTTCATAGGGAACTTGATCACACGCCTACAAGAGACTATAAATTATAAATAATCTGTCAAATATATTTCCAACAGTTGATATCATCTATCAATTTTTTGATTATTTCTCTCTTTGCTTAACATTCGAAAACAGATGCATTTAAATTCACTTCCCAAGTGATAGAAACGAAAAACTTTACCAATGTTTTACACTTGAGGTGGGTGATCGAATTCTGTTTTTGCAGCAGTCTCGAATCAATCACTCGCCTATAGTGTTATTACTTCAGGTTGAAAAAGATTGATTTATTTAATTTGGACGGACGTTAATTTGTAACTTAAACAGCCAAGTAGAAGAAAAAATCTCCTATTGAAATTAATTAGCCTCTAGAAATGTGAAAATCAACTTCTTCTTTTGACTTCACGGTTTAATAAATACAAATTTAAACGAGTTAATTCGGTAATACATCATCCATCCCTGTTGTATATCTTCCCCAGTCGACTCTTGAACATCTTGAAGATCTGCCATCACGCCACCAGATATCATCACAATCACTTATATGTTGCACCGAACGACGATCCATCGGGCAATATTATGTCATATGCATAAATATTATCATGCAATATCAGTCTTTCTGTTCGATAAAATATAGAAATTATATTTGATTTACATTTTTCGTTTCTTAAATATAAATAATAAATAATTTACGTATAGAATTCATATAAACGAACTGATTAATAATTATTTCTCGATCAATTTTTTTAATCAATTATAGTTCTAATTTTTACAATATAAATTTAGATTAGGTAAGGATAGTTTAATTTAGTTTATGTAATTATTGATCCCATCATTGTTTATCTTTTATTCGTGTATTCAAAATTATCAGTGTCTATTTGCCTCATTCATGTCCGATTTCCTCAAGAAATTCAATTTTGTGATCCTTTCCCATCAAAATTTCCAACAAAACTAGGCCAAAAAATAAAATAAAATAATTGTGGACGAACTGTCCTGGGACATATTGTCGGGGGACGAATAGTTCGGTAACCAAATGAACTATTAAATTCATTCTGGTCATTTTGTTAATATTTTGGGTGAAAATGTGCAGTCTTTGTGGCATGGCCTTGTCAGTTCCAATTTTGAAACTCGAACTTCAGAGAATGTGGCGCGTGCAATCGTCCGTGGGGTCCCATGTGATCTATTCTATTTTCAATTATATTTCTATTTTGAGAAAGAAATTAATTTACTTTTTTACTAAATCTTTTTCCTTAATGACTTTTTAAGTACTTTTCCGTGTACGTCAATGTACGTATATTGTGTGCGTGAAAATACGTACAATTTTCTTCTAAAAATAATTCTTATACATCAAATTTATAATAATATATTGTACGTACGATGTCATATTTAATAATTGATCGAAAATATTTCAAATAGAATTTCTTTGTGAAATTGATTTCGATAAATATTTATAAATTCCACATGCGAAATTACCGCATCAGGAATAAAATGACAGAATAAACAGGATTGAAAGTGTTTATCGTCACACAAATATATGAGACATTCGAATATATCGTGACATGTCGGAAATCGATAATGCAATGTTAGCACGACAAATGATATCTAAATGGTGAACACAATTCATAACCATGCCGGGTAATAAATTTTAGAACTTATATTTATTTCAATATCTAAATATACATATTGATTGTGTATAAAAATGGATTTTAATAGTAGAAAAAGTGTTTAAACTTCAAAGTTATATTTTTGTTGCATCTAAAAATTGTTATATGCAAAACTAGACTGTCATTATGCCAACATTTTTAAATTTATCGCATTTAAAGACTGAAATTATGAAAATTATTTCATGATATATGAAAAACGTAAGAAACACAAATGAAAAATATATAACGACTTTGAAATTCAGTATATAGTTTTTATCTGAATTATTGAGACAATCAGATTATTAAATTCTAAATTAATTTACATAGGATTACATTAATTATTGATAGGAAAACTAGGTGATTGCATGACCAACGCTACAAAAATTAGCCGAGTTAACACATTAACAATATGATTGATATTCTCATCTATATTTATCAATATTATCTTTAATATATAATTCGCAGAAAATATAATCTGAAAACTAATTTTAAAATACAGAATTATGTAATTTGCGCTTTTATTATTACGAGACACTTTTAAAAAGTCATGTAATATGGATTTCTTTAACGGATGTCTCAGCCTGAATCCGTTGCTTAA
>JAJNBT010351085.1:0-10750 GCA_028455955.1 Notopais sp. p TS-2021 | reverse complement strand
TTTTTTTATAAAATAAATATTCTGCCTGAAACCAAGTCAACGACGGGTATTTCTGCTAGTTACTTATAAAGATCAATAAAAAAGTCAATAATTATATTCAACTTTATCAAAATTTAATGTGACCATATTTTTAGGAATCAAAATATATACAATACATATTCACACAATATTGTTGTTCTTAAGTTTCAATGTTCTTAAGTAACTTCTGAGTTGATTTTTACATACAGTACAGTGCATATAAGTTATTGTTTAATAGAAAATAGTTATCACAGAAAAATAATTCAACCAGAGACTTTAAATACAGGCTAATTAATTTAGAATAATGCTTATTGTTTCAATTATATATAGGTGCATTGCTAAAGAAAGATCTCTATTCTGCTTGACCAATATGCTCCAAGCAAAAATTCATAGACTAACTTAAGAATAGTGAGGCTAGAGTTCATAATTTGTTACAGTTTGAAACAGTCTGTCTAACTTCAGACCAATACTTGCCATAATTTTCATACCACTTGAAAAACTTTCATATTGTTTGAAGCTTCTCAAAAATAGAATTATCGTTCAAATTTCCATAGAAACTATTAATGTTTAAGCACAAAACCTACAGTATAATTTACTTTCCTTGTCGCAGTAACTGTTTTCCGTTTTTTGAAAAAATGAGCTAAATATTCTTAAAGAACTCATCTTACATTTAACTATAAACCAATATTTTATTTTTCCATGTGTAAAACCACTATAAATCGTAATTAATTTCTGTTTTTATGATGTAGAATCTTTGTTTACCTCCAGTGTTCATATCAAAAGTTTCTTACTTTTTTCATTATATATATCACAGAAATATTTTCTCTTAAATAAATATATTAGGTTTTGACTTTCTTTATTTTATTCACCTCTACTGTCTGCAAACAGAAATAGTTTCGATTACAAAACAGAACTTTTTTTATTATAAAACTCATTACACTATTATATAGCTTCATATAAATATCTTCTATCTTGAGAATAATTAATTTTTTTTTTTGCTTTACTAAAATTGAGAAATAATAAAGCATTTTCATTAAATCTACCTCTCCTTATGAACTATTGATGGATTCGATATTATTTATCCTTGTCCAATTAGAAAATGTCTAAACTAGAAGGTCTCTATACTTAAAAAGATTGTAGAAAACGAGTATGATGGGCAATGGAATGATGAAATAAGTTCATTACATAAGTAGATACATACACCATATCTGCGACGGATCCTCGATAAGTTTTCCTTTTGAATCCTGTGGAAGCTTCTGTGTAGGGAAGTTCTGGACATTCTTCATCAAAGAAAATATCTTTCATTACTGGTGGCGATGACGTGTTCAGAGTATCAACAACTAAATAAGAAACCTATGGAATACATTGAAATGGTATTTAATTTATTTCAAGTTAGAATGCCTTTAGATATTTTGAATTGAAAGTAAATATCTTTTGAAATTGCCCAGTATTAAACAACCATATCGCTGATTATTCCACAGAGGAATAACTATTTAATTATTGTGTAATCTAAACACCTTACAGATCGATATTTGAATTATCATAAAAATTTGCCAAATGTGTAAAAAGGGTTTTGATTATATACTGAAAGTTGCCTTCTAACAAACCAACAAGAGACGATGAATTGCTACAGCCAGAAAGTTATGACTTTGTTCCACACGGAATATACCCATATTATTATTTTAACAATGTAAAATTGTTATATATTATTGTGTTTAAAGTTTAAACAGCATAGAATACAGTGTTAACAATATATATATTTATATATATCACGTATATTTGTAAAATTTATAATTCATTTGGGAGGACTTACCCTTGTATGCCTATCGATGATCCAATTTAGATCAAAGTCCTCCTCATCATCTCCAAAAGGATTGATCAACTGTTCCGCTACCTGTGATTGATTTCTCATCATAATATATTTATATATATAAATACATAGGAAAATATAGCATTCAAAGGATTAAATAATTCTCACCTATAGTAATTAGCTAGTGATGATTAACAGGATAACAATAAAGCAGATCAAATATATCTTCGCAAATTGTACTCGGTTATATATCAAAATGTCAATCGACATATCTCAACCTAATCTTTTCTAACCTTACAAACCAATATGTTCGTTTGACATTTTTCTATCTACATTTTGCGAGAACATCCATCATTCAATATCACATCAATAAACAGCACATCCTATTATATTTCACAAAGCTATCTTGTACTTCCCAGTTTTCTATACTTCATTTCATTATAAAAAAAATTGGATATACCAAGGTTGGTTCAAAACACAATGACGTAAGAGGATTATCATCTAACCAATTACGTGAATATTGAGTTAAGTAAATGTAATGTAGCAATTTTAGGATGTGCTTGAGAAATGAAATACTCTATGCTTGAGAAATGATCTGCTTCAACAATATTACAAAATAATATCACCTTTAGAAGTCCCATATAGAATAAGAATTGAAGGATAGTGAAAACGGGAATATATAAATTGACCAGATTATTCCTCGAGGAAATATCCGATCTCTCAACAAATTGTCGTCCCACTAATGCAGCCATGAAAAAGGAATACGTCGCGATTGTAACTACCTGAGAATATGAAAGTCATATTAAAATCATATTAAAATTTTTTATGAAAATATGTTCATTATAAATAACTATTCATATCTAATGTCGCAATCTTCTTATAAGAGGTATCCTGTTAGTTGTTACGGTGGTATAGCGCTTACTATATTATTAAGATAATGTTGATTGTGTCTTTGCAGAATCTTGACTATCCTTAATAAACAAAAGAATAAATGAATTACTATCAAACAAGTAACACAACTATCTTGTGGTAAGCAGTATTAACAAAAGTGTATAAAAAGTCTTGTAGTCAATCATTGGTTTTTAATTGAGATTTCACATTCTTTGAGCCATTATCTTACATTTCCAACCTATTGAAATTTAACCATAGTATAGGGGTGCTAGGTTGAACCAAAAAATATCAGACTCAGAGTTTTTTATTTAACTGACTCCGAGCCAGTTTTATATGTTATAATTCTCGGACACGTAACAAAGAAAATACAAAAATTATTAATAGAAAAAATTGTAATATTCTATAACCGGTTTTGAATATGAATTTGGAAATTCAATTCACGGGAAAAGTTTCATTGTGAATGCTACTCATAGACCTTATTAAATATGGATTGGCATCAAGTATCCCTGGAACTTGGATCTGATTTTCATGTAGTTTCAACTATTAAATAATAATATTACTGGTCATTGGATGATGACCATCTCTATGGAGTTATAAAACATTGAAAAATGTCCCCTTTCACCCCCTAAAAATGAGTCCTATTATAATATAGGCCATGGATGACTAATTTCAATAAAATATTCAAATATTCATCATTGGATTATGATCTGAACTTTCGAGAAATATAAAAGTGAAATAAGCTCCCTCCTCACCTCTAGAAAGGGGTCCAACCCCTATAGGAAAGAAGTTCTATTTTATTACAGGCTTGGTATGACAAATTCACCTGAAACTTTCACAGATTTGTTAATGGATCATGAGCTCCATTTTCAATTTACATGAAAGTGAAATGTAATAATTTAATAGTTGAATAGACATGAAAGCTTAAACCCAAGATAACTCATTTCCAGTCCAAAATTTAAAGATTTAACTCCATATGTGCTGTGTCCATTGTATAAAATAATTAGGATTACTTCTTAGACCAATGCCGTCAGTCATTATTAGTTCAAGATCAACCATCCAATGAATGGTGATTTATAACCTAGCCTAACTTAACTCCCCTTCATTGGGGCCTTATCTTGAAGTGAAAATGGGTGAAGCCTTGGTCTGAAAGTAATACAATAATTATTTATACCGGTACTATTCAATTTTCATTTTTTATTTAATTTTAATTTTAATACTTGGAAACATTATAGTTAAATGGTTGGTTTGTTCTTTATTTCTATTACTAGAAACTTAAAGAATAGGTTGTAAGAATTTATATTAAATGTTTTAGAAGGAGTGCAACCTAATACTAAACTTTTAAGAAGAGTAGAAATCCCAATACTGAATGTTTTAAGAGAAATACCATATACTAATTTTTTAAAAGGAATTCTGGTCCAATACTAAAATATGCTGCCCCAATTTTAATTGTTTTAAAAGGAATGAATTCTACCCCAATACGAAAATGTGCTACCACAATATTTATTGTTTTAAAAGGGATACTGCACCAATACTAGATGTTTCAAATGAATGCTTCTCTAATACAAAATGTTTTAAGAGGAATGGCCCAATATTAAATGTTAACACACAATTGTAAGAGGTCTAGTGACATTTAACAATAGATATAAAAGTACGGTGTGTATTGTAATAATGTTACTGTAACATCACAAAAACTAACTTTTCGCGTAACTCATTTCGGCGACTTGCATAAAAAATCATCAACATTAATACCATTAAAAAACACAAGCTTTTAATCTATATCGAAATAAAATTAATAAGATACACCCTCAATTATCATATTATTTGAAAATTATATTATCGCAATTTTGCCAAAATCAGAGTTAGAAAAGGCAGTCATTGTGACGATATATAAATCGAGCCAAACGGCATCACTGTAACTTCTTGACATGCACGATATATTTAGTTTACGAACCATGATTGATTGAATGCAAAAGGGAGAATCTCAGCAGAAGTCGAAATAAATTAGATTACAGTTTACTTAGTTGCAGATGGACTGGGGTCACACAAGGATTCTGGAAGGGTGCACAGAATCATTGAACGTCAATGAATTATTTCATGCAAATATAATAATGTATAGTAAAAATGTATAATTGTCTCGTTTTCACCATTCAACTATTATGTTCGTCAACTGTTTCAGCTTCAAAATTATATCAGCAACTATCTGACGGATGGGAATAAAAATATGTGTCACTCTAAACTTTTTTCACACCGTAAATGAGTCAATTTTGGCTTATAAATAAAATAGTTAGATTTATAACGTATTGATAACTATATAATTCTTTAGGTGTTATTTTGGGTTATGTCAATTAATAAAAACAAGGATGTGCGATATTGAACTGTCAATGCCTCAAAACGATTATAAATCCACTCTCCCAATAGGCTTGGCATAATTAGAATATACTTAGATTACTTAGATAGCTTTAAGGGGATTATAACAACTATGTAAACTAACATTTATTTTGTAAAACTAAATCTTTGCACAATTTAGTTGACCAATAAATCATTTCTCATTTGTTTGTTAATCAATGTTATACAAATTAATACCTAAATTATCATTTCGTTATCAATGCGTTAGAAATCTAAACATTTTCGCATATACGACCTAAATTAACGTATAGTGGAATCAAAAATTTTTAGAGTTGGATTAAGATTATTTTTTCAGCAATCATCGGATATTGGCTCTTAGGATAATATAACTCGAATGGTCACGAATATTATCTTTATCATCACCTGTGTGTATACAAGAGGGATTGATATCCAATCGTAGCTCCACAGCAATCCACATTTCTCGCAAAAATCAAAGAAATCCTAAGAACAAAAATTATTTGGTTAATACATAAAAATTTATATATCATCACTATTTGATAAAACTTTTAACTGTTAAATTATTGAATTCTTTTTCAAAAACTACAATAGATTATTTATAATGAACTTTTTGAGCAACCTCTCAATTAATGAATTATATATGAACTATTGGCCTTAAAAACTACTAATTATTACGAATAATAATGTAGATGCTTTTGCAGTTTGTTTATATTTGGTATTGTGGAAGAAATCAATATGTATATATTAAATGTATTTATTGAAGTATATTAGCGGATTATGTTAATAGATTTACTTATCTTCTTATCATTATTTCAGCTTTAATGATTATCTGTAATTTGACTCAAATGATTAGGGTATCTTTATTTTACACTTATGTATATGTATATATTACAATTTTTGTGCTATATATTTTATATGTTAGTTATCATTTTCATACTCATTGGAATTTATATAATTGAGTTGTATAAAGAATTCTACATGGTCCTTCAAACCGGTTTTTTGTGTAAGTGCTCGTCTGTGTGCAGTGAGTAGTGTAAATTAAATTGTTTTAAATCATTCAAAAATCAGTGATAAACAACGCCGTATAGGCTAACGAATTATCGCGACTAAAGCTGTTATCAGCAATTAATACATTGATTATGGACCCGAGTGTTGATGAGAATAATTAGAAGTTAAGATTAAGCTATTGAAAAAGCAACAAGTCTCTATAAGTGAAGAAGAGCTTTTTGAAGTAAAAATAGTAAAATAGAAGAGTGTACCTATGCAGTTGAAACAAAATTAAGCTTTGTTGATAATGTGTACAGTTCCAGTTCCGTCTACTAATTATGGATACCTATCTTCGATTGGTAGTTCCTTGGAATTGCCTCACTTCTGGGATACATTTAACGGTTCAGTGCATGTGCGGTAAGATATAACGGACGTCCAGAAATTTACTTATTTACGCGGGCAACTCGTTTCTGATGCCGAACAAACGTTGGATGGATTAACCTTGACTGACGCTCATTAGCTCATTATCAAGAAGCTGTCACACTACTGCAAGAATCATATGTGCAAGCACATTTTCACACTATATTGTATTTAAGTTATAATGGAGCAACATCAAGGGAATTAACTAAATATAGATCGCAGTATGGATGTCACATTCGTGGTTTAAAATCAATGAATATGAAGGTAACACAAGCTGGCTTCGTTTTGATGGCAATACTCTTGAGGAAATTACTGAATAAAGTCAAGGATAATATAAACCGGGCGGCAAACTCAGACGTGTGGACACTCGACTCATTTCACAAAGCAATAGAACAATAAATTAAATTGTGAGAATCTGTTGAGAACTGCGATTGCAAAAAAGAAAACAATAAAAAAGTGAATTTTCAATGACTTCATCAAATGCGGCTCCAAGTGTTATAATAAAAAGCAGTGAGACAATAAAATCTACAATGAGAAGCTTTAATGTATCTGAGAAGAATGTTACTAGAACATGTAAATTTTGTTCTGAAGAGCATAAATCAGATGACTACAAGAAATATAAGACTGTTGAAGACAGAATCCAGTGAACAAAAATTATGAGATTATATTTTAATTGTTTGTTTGCGAATCATCCAGTTTTTTCATGTAAAAGTAAATATAGGTAGATATTGTTAACGATAACACCACACCATTCATCACTTTGTTTCAGAACTAATGAAGTGAATACTGTTAATTGCAAAGAACAGACCTCAACAAGCAACAGTCACTTCAGTGGTCGCGTCAGTCAATAATAATTTCAAGAAAATCGATGGAAGTTGCATCACCAATCGAAAAATTTAAATAAAAAAATACAAACAAAATTAAAATTTGCATTGCTGGATTCAAGTCAAAGGTTATGAACAAACTTATAATGTAATAAAATTCAATTATTCGGAGTCCAGTAAAGTTCTAATTGATCAGTTCTATAAGTTTGAGTATGGATAAATTGCATTTAAAAAAAATACATTTGTTGTCGAGTTCTTTGGGAATGCTAGTTACTGATCCATTACCTAGCTGTGGAAGTCTCTACAATTATGGGGGTAAGAGAGGCTGATAAACCAAAATTTGAAAAAGATCTCAGTTGAGTATTTTTTTTTGACTCAATTGGAATTCAGGATGAAAGTGGTAAAAGAAGTGAGGAAGAAGAAATTTTGACTCAATTTCAAAAAAATATTAAATATGAGAAGGGGAACTATACAGTTAAATTACTATCGAAACAAAATCATCCATCGGGAACTGAAAAGTTACTTTGATGTAGCTTGTGGTTAATCAAATGCAACATTGAATCATCTTCTAAGAGTACAGTACTACAAAATTTAATAGTATATAACACAGTCATATAAGAATGAATTCATTGAGATTGTAAACAAAGGTACACTCGCCAAACAAACCAAGAAAGTACATAATTTATCTCATCGTGGTGTTTCACGTGATCCAGCAACGACGCCATTACGCTCGTCTTCGATTGTTCTGTTCTGCTGGTGATCCTTCACTCAACAATTGTCTTCACCGTTGTCATACCTTGATGAACAAATTGTGTGAGATTTCGTGATTTTTTTTTTGAGAATTCAATCTTGCTGAGGAAGATTGGAATTCTACATTATTTTGATGGCCTAAAGATCCCTTTCGTGAGAATTAAGAACTATTAATATACAGTTTCAGAGTTCTGTTATTTGGTGCTATACATGTAGTCCATTCTTATTAAATGTTACAATTCTACATCATTAAAGAAATATAAATATTCAATTTCAAATCATATTAAAAGAAATATTATCTAAGTTGATAATATTCAAAATACTGTGGAAGAAGAAAAAAAAATCTCTTTTGTTTTATGAGGAATCTAAAAAGAAATGAATGTGGTGGAAACTAATTCTTAAGAGAATGGAAAATAAATTTTCACTATCTCTCTCAGAGAAAATAGGTGAAAAAGGAGATGGAAGAACTAATAAATCATTGAGTCTCAAACTACGCGGAGTGGAATGAAGTGGCACTGCTACTAATGTTTCAAGAGAAAAGATCACAAAGAGGAATATCTTTAGTGTATATCCATGGTCTTTATCCTGTAGGAATGATAGCACCAGTAATATTCAGTCGAGAATTTTCACTCAACAATTGTGGAAAGAAAAAACAGAATGGGATGATATTATAATTACAGATGAATAAAAATATTCTCAATTTACAACTATTATTGATGATTTTCAACTGGCAGTGAAGATTGGATTTCCTCGACGGATATTACCTGCTAAGAAGGTTGCCCTTCATGCATTTAGTGACGCAAGCGCAAAAGCATGTGGAGTTGATATATACTTGTTACTGATGGAATGAGTTAGCTTGTTATTGCAAAGGGAAAGGTGTCTCCATTAAAATAATTAACTATTACGAAATTTGAGCTCGTGGCTGCAACTATAGCAGTTCGATTGTCCTGTGTTGGATTGCTACCAAGAGAGAATTAGTACCTTTTGTGTAAATATGATTAAAGATATATGTAAAAAATCAAGTATAGAGCAATGGAAATACAAACACGAATGTAAATCCTGCAGATCAATTGAGTCTATGAGTGCGAGCAAAAAAGTTCGTGACTTTTGATTTGTGGTTCTATGGGTCAGACTGGCTTCCAACAATGAGAGATTGGCCAGAAGAAAGTAGGTATGATTTTTCAGAAAATGATCATGATGAGGTGGATGTTGTTGTTTCTGTGCAGACTTTAAGTCAAGGAAGATTTGCTGGAAACAATCGTAGATTCTAAGTAATGAGGATCATTTTTACAATTAATAAGAGTGACTGCCTTTGTTAAGAAGTTCATCATCATGATCAAGATAGAATATAATCATGCACCAGAAAATTTGTAAGATGCTGCGCAATATTAGATTTTAATAGTACAATTTTTTTTGTGTCTTTTTCAGAATATGTCCGTGGTACTTTTTTGAAGTTCAACTGAAATCGATTATCTGAAAAATCTACATGTGAAAGTCTCAAAAGTAGTTAATAAACTATGTTTATTCCTTGAAAATAATAAAAATTTTCATTTGATAATCATGAATTCACCATGCTAAAATTGATAGGAATGCAAAGTATCCTACATTATTCCACCCTATGATATTACAAGATCAATAGTTCTTAATGCACATGAAAAGACTCATCATGCTGGAACTTTGTCTGTTGTAGGATTCCTTTGTCAGGAGTTTTGAGCGCCTCGTATGCGGCAGATAGTAAAACCTTGTGTAACTTATAAGAGAATACAGGGATCGCCATATGCCTCTCTATCAAAGCTTCAAATGCCAGAGAAAAGAATTTAGGCGCTCTAATAGTAAAAGATAAAAATGGAGAAGTTTTTTCCTTTGCGTTCCTATTTCATTCTTTAAGTCTTTATAGATTCATCTTCTTAATTATCGTCACTTCTTCAATTTTATCCTTTGTTTCCCATTGACCATCGATATAAAAATTATTTTAAGAACTCATCATTATATTTGATAGGATAGGTATATATATATTAATTATGTGACAGGCATGCATGTTGAAAATTAAAATGATTTATAGTACGAAACGCATAACATGTATATATATATGTTTAAATGGAATTATTTTACACTTGCACTTGTACCTAACTTAAGAATCAAATCAAAGCTATTTTAACATTACTGTACCTGCATAATAAGTTTGGTGCCGCAAGCATCGGTTATCATCTTCTGTTCATTCGCCTGTTTCATTAAATGTGTGAACCAAGTAAAAGGAATCCAATATGTATTGAATTCTCTGCTTGGTATTTTGTTGAATATTTCTAACTCTGCTGAAGTCATGAAGCCTATAAATAAAGCACATTTTATTTTAAATATCATTGAAATAAACTCCAACAAATTTATTCCAGAACAATCTATCTCGATAAAATAAAATAACAATTGAAAAAAATATACTTCTAATAAATTTGCTATGTTAAAATTGAAACTTTCATTCAATTTGTTTTCTTCTATTTTATTAATTATTATATTTTAATTATATAATGCATACATTAATTTATAATCAATAATATTGTTATTCATCATATAAACATTCAAAGAACATATTTAAACATTACTTTTGCATTATAAATATGAGTTGACTGAGACATTAGACGTATTTTCGTGTGTACTATAAAAACTATCTGGATCTGAATCAGAATCGCTT
>JAJNBT010350481.1:0-12148 GCA_028455955.1 Notopais sp. p TS-2021 | reverse complement strand
GTACTATTAATAAAAAACAATAGTGAAATAATACATATATAATCGTTATTTCAAGGGAATTAACTATCATTTTCATTAAAATCAATATAAGATGGTTAGGTTTGATGATAATTGAAACTATAATTAGCAGATATAAATATAAGTTATATAATCTTCCTTATGTAGCCTACGTTATGCGATTATATTTCTAAATGTTCGGTTTATATATTCAGTATGTGATTATTAGAGATTACGGTAATTTGCGTATTTAGCCTTTACATTTTATTTGTCTATTACTATTGTCTATCTCAGACGTCATTGTTTCAGACACAGATGTTCGTAGATGTAATTGTCTGTGGACGAAATTGTCCGTGGGGCAATTTACCAGGTCTACAATTGTCCTAGCCTCAATTGCTCCCCGACGGAGTTGCTCTGCAACCCCATTGACCGATTGCGGTCACGCGCCTGTTTGATTTGCACAGAAAGAGACAAAAATATAGTCAACGGGTTTTATTTTTCAAATGCGAAATGAGATAATTTAAATAAAAAACTTTCATTGAGCTTTTTAATTAACCATGTTGAAATGAAAGGAATGTCAGAAAAGTTTGTAACGAACTTGACAACTAAACTTACTCAAACAAATGTATTCCATTTGAAAAATCCTAATTTAGAAAGACTGATGCATCGTGATGAAACCGATGCAATTAATTTCGCCGATCCTTGAGTAGATAGCATCGGCGTATCGTGCTTGAGAACAATATTCGAGGTTTTGGTGTGGATGTTTATGTAGAGGATGATGTAACATTCCATATATCATTCCCCTTAACTTCAGTAAAGTCTAAAATCTTTTCTAAACAAATCTAGATAATCATATATATATTAAATTTGGTAATATTTTCAGATAACTTATTTTCCAAAAAAAATACAAGTCTTAGATTTTAGATTATAATTGAAAGTACTACTGAGAAAAAACAAAGTATCACAATGAATATTTTAATTATAAAACCACAGTGGGCTTCTCATAAAGACTTATTTTTTAAAAAGAGTATATAATCTATTAGATATATATGTGACATTATTCATTTACTGGACATGAAAAACTGTGTTCGTAATATCACAATAAATTTTTCCACAAAGGCTTTAATAAGTAATGATTTAAGAGAAATATTTCATTCAATGGTCCTCTTTAGTAGTGAAATATATGAATAATAAATTCCATTTTCATAGTAGATTCATACAGTCGAACAATGAAGCGTTGGCACACAGTGACCTAACCTTAATGACCGTATGAAATAAAGACTGAAATCAAAAACATCGTTTTAGTTTTTGCAACTGACATTTTTTCTACCCATTAATTAGTTTGGGTGCTCTTAAATAAAAGCGGAAACCCCCTTGAGTACGTGTGATATTTGCATAATTGTTAAAAAGTACAAACTCAGTTTTATTTATCAATTTAGTGGAAATAATTGGAAAAGTAGAATTAAACAAATATATCATTTTAATTGTTGTTAATTTACATAAATAAAATAGTTACAGAATAGTAATAATAAGTTAAAGGTTTTTATATTTACTATTCACTAAATAAGTATATAGAATATATACCTAAATAGTAAATTATAAATATTTAGCGTGTTCGGATTTAATACATAGAGTTTCCACATAAATGTATATATATAATTGAAGGACAAGTGTACGAAGTATCACTTTTTGATATTAAAACCAATCTTTTGAATTATTTATGATTATAAAATAATCCAAAATTTACTGTATTGCAATATAAATTTTAACATTAATTAAATAAAAATTGAAAACAAAAACATATATAAAAGAATGTTGTCTATTGACGTTTATTCAATCTTTATTGACGGTCGAATGCGGTACGTACGGATACTGTATAATAAAAAAACATATTACAAAAAGTTTGTTTAAAGTTTATAAATCAACGTTTTTTGTCAGTTAAGAATGATTACAGGTTAAATTATCAATTTATTTACAAAGAAACATTTGAAAACATCACTTATATAAATGTTCCCCTGAAGATGAGTTCTTAGAAAAACAATAAATAAAATATACAGATATTAAAAATTATAAAGATGTTTTATTTTGTGTTTCTATTCCTTACATTTGATACAGGATGATGGGTGATTGTAAGTTATTCATATATCAAATAAAACCTTTCATTTTCTATTGATTCGTTTGAAGACCAAAAAAATGTATGTAGGTTGAGGGGAATTCGAAGCTACAATAATATTGTAACTATATTTCTTTATTATTATTCCCATCTGAATTTAAATCAAGCTTTGTACGTTATTTAATCGTATTCCTAAAATGAAAAAAAATAACATTTAAAAGAGTTATATAAATTAACGTAATTTTAAAATCATACTGAGAGCTGAATATTTATATATTTTTTTATGAACATAAGCGCCATATTCATGTTGTAGGCCCAGATTCTTCAAAAATGGATACTCAGCACCTTGATTGAATTCATATCCATTAAGGATTTTAAATTAAATCTGATAAATCTTTCCACATAATCCAGTAGAAAATTCTTAGGGACCAATTACCCACGGGGGAATATTGTACTTGAACCAAATCAAATACACTTTAGGCATTTTTCTAAAGTATAATTACTTTAATTATAGACTTATGAAACGCTATATAAGCATCATGGATAAAAATATCTCAGTAATTATTTTTGTTAATTTAAATTAATTGTGAAATATGAACTGACTTTATTATATTAATTAGGTATGAAATATATTGTACATAACATTTCTTCTCCTTCATTTTTTAGCCTTCAGCAAATACCATGAAAATAACTACATAATTGTATTATGAGTTCAATATATTACTACATGTAAAATATATATACAGTATATGTATGCAACTATTAAAAAGTTGTCAAATAATATTTCGGACTTTTAGTCCATCTTCAGGGTAAAATATTTAGGAATTTCATTTACAAAAGTAAATAAAAATAGTTAAAAATTTTAAATTAATTGAAAAATATAAATAATATCTTTAGCGTAATTGAATATTTTCAGGTACGGACTACAATAGCATGAACAAAAATATATATCAGATCAGAATATATAAAATGTATAAAAAGATTACGCTGTTAAGTGGGAGATAGAATGAAGAGCTTTATTCAAATTAGGAGAGAGAGATTTAATATATAAGCTTTCAGTTACAAATAATTCATGTTTATATTCCACAGACAATATTTAAAGTAATGATAATAGATAGTAAAGTTTTTAGATGTGATATGATTGCCTAGATAGGCATAAGGTTTCCTACAATAATTTATATATGAAACTGACACTCGTTAAATACACGTCCATGATCTTAACAAACAATTTTGAAAAAAAACTAACAAATTTTCGAAGAAAAATACTTTAAAAACATTTCAGCCGTATCTCTTTATATATACGTCGCCTTTGATATTACTAATATAAACTTTGAAGATGGGATCAACATGTTTACGAATGGCATTTCTGCTTCAATTATTATCCTTCAAATTTCGAAGACGAACGAGAATATATAATTAACCTTGGCAAGATAAGTGTTAAAGTGTTAGAATATGCTTTGTTGAAGCTCATGATTGCGAAATCTCTTAATTCTGTCTTAATCTGGAAGGTCAGAAATATGAGTCGTAAATCTTCTTCATATAGAAAGCTCATTTTCATAGCTGTCACTTTTCCTGTATAATGATGCGCAAGTTTCCTTTATTTCGAAGAATGTTTTTAATGTACGCTACTATATGATGTAGGAATTCTATGATTTGTTTCTAAAAATAATATATTATTGATAAGATCTTCAATTTGTACGCAGGAAGTGTAAACAATCTATATTGACGATCAATTGGATAAATATAATAATTTCCCTAAGTTTTCAATGGTTTCCTAAGTTATTTAAAAACTTTCGGCGTCATTATTGAGCTTTATGAGAAATTTCCAATAGAAAAAGTTGTAAATTTGAAGATCACTACTTCAACAGAAATACCTTAACTTTCAGGTCGAAGTGGTAGGAAAATATCGAAAAGATTTTATAATCGGTTTAAAGTGAGCAGAATTCTTCGATCTTTGGTTATTTTGAGAGAGAAAATAAGAAAAGTATTTAAGAACTTGGTAAATAGTTAAATTGGAACAAAGTTCCGATTGTTAATTTAACATTCCGAATATTAATGTAAAAATACTACTCGTATAACGATCTTAAGTGTGGACGTGAGTTCAAATTATTTAAGTTTGAAATGAATGAAAAATAAACCAAGCGTCGGTTTGGTTTCGTTGCAGTTCAAATTATACGAAATTGTTATCATTTTCTGTAGTAAATATTGCATTTATTCTCTTCCTGCAACGATAATAGCTAAATCTAATGTGTTTAACGTACGTATGGTTGCTGTATTATAGTAATATTTAAATATTTTGCGACGGCACTACTATTTTTTAATTGAAAATCGTTATAATTATTGATAGTGTCTATTTCTTTCTTGTAACAACTGTACCGGTCGCGTTACAACTCTTTTTATTTGTTTTATCTGTTGAACAATCCATACATTATATTTATAGTTAAACAAATTTGTATTGCAGCGCATGCTACATAAAAAAACATTAAAATAATCCCTAAGTGTTTTAGGATTAATTTTAAGTTGATCCAAGAAGTATGACGTCACGTAAATCATTTAATTTTTATACCATTTGAAATTAATATTTTGCGTCCTTTAAAGGAAAATCGTAAAATTCACATCTAATTAACATTTTCTAACTCCAAAATATCTTATTTGGTCCTAAATAAAATCAATTAAACCAATATTGTCGAAATGTCAGATATATTGACCAGACCTAGCAACATATGGATTAACTGACCAACATAACCGTTGATATGACCATAATTGAAATATTGATCAAAAAGTATTGTTGATATAATTATATTAGATATTTATATATTACGTCATTACCAACGATATATGACGTTATTAACTATTTATATCCTTATGAATTTGCTATAAGGTCATCAACATGAGTGAATAATAAATAACTTTACACTTTAGTTTTTATTTCAACATAAAACGAACAAAACAAATCTTTTTAAAATTGGTACACATGAAATAGTGTATTTAAAAAATATGTACCTACACATTTTGAAAAAAATAATAATTCGATACTGGTAGATTTCTACGTGTGACCCACCTTTTTCATAGCACTCGGGATAACGTTTACAAACATTCCCTTCGGAGTGTTTGCGCATTAATGTTGGATTCTTCCTTGAGTTCATAAAGAGTTGTTGGTCTTGTCCAGTAAACTTTGCGTTTCATGTACCAAGTCCCACAAAAAGAAATTTGTTGGCTTGAGTGCTATGAAAAATGTAGCTCGCAAGTAGAAATCTACCAATAAAGTTACTCGATCCTATCTGAGCATCAAATTAATTTTTTTTTTAAATAAGGATAAAAAAACCTTTTAAATACTCTAGTTTATGTGTACCAATTTTGAAATGATTTGTTCTGTTCGTTTTTTAATAGAAAAAAAATATGTGTTCAGTGACTTTTAATGAAATATTGAATTTATCGATAAATTGAAAGAAAAATTTATAATTCAATATTGATCAATAAAATGTAAATCATAAGTTGTCAACTTTTATTACTAAAAGTTTCGGTAATGAATGTCCTGATCAAATAAGCAACAACAATGGAATTGTCTGTTTTCAGTTTCTTGCAAATGCAACGTATTTATATTCATACACCTAGAATATAAATGATTAATTAAATCCGAAGAGTTATTTTGATTTGATATTTAATAATTATTCTGATAGAAATTTTCATTCAATACAATGTTCTCCTTTGTTATTCCAACCTTTGTGTTATTCTTAACAACATCAGAAAATACTATTTCACAAACAATGATATCTGGCTAGCTAGAAGAACTCCCATTCAAGCTTAACTGAACTTTATTTTGAATTCGTAAAATATGCAGATCTCCTTTTCGTTAAAATGCCGACCAAATACTTTTTATACCGCGAAATAATAGTTCAAAAATATCTCGTTGCGGTAAGTTTGTGTGAAATTTTGTATGTTTTTGGTTGGCCATCTGAGAGATTCTCATACTATTATAACATATATTGCATGCGTCGTTGAGCAAAACTGCCATAAATCTTGAAGCAACAAATAAGATAAAACAAATTGTCTCTCCTTTTTCATACAACGCAACTGCCAAATTTTATTCCTGAATAAAGTAGACAAATACATTTTAGTGGACTGTCAAATTAATAAATAATACGACCATTGTCAACCAATGACCACAACGTCAGATTGACTTGCTACACTTCCTTACTTTCAAACAGATTATATTTACATGAAAAATTCTTGTCATCATTTATTACAGCATTATATCACAACCCTTTCAACACCTGTCTGAAAATCCTTTTCTGGAAAATAGGAATACATAATTATATTTATTTTCATTTATAAAGGATATTCCTTTAGAATTCTCATTTCACTTTTGAAGTATATATATATTGAATTTAACAATAATTAGAGAATACATATGTAATAACTAATAATATTATAAAATTTCATATTTTTAAATTGTGCATAAATTTAAAATCAATAAAACATAACATCTGATATCAATATATTTCCATACCTGAGATCATAGTAATTTTTAAAACGATTCACAGACTTTTCATCAACTAAACAAAATTGGTCATTTAAATTCCAAATTAACAAACATAACCTAACCTATTATAACCTAATATAATAATATAACAGAACATAACCTATAAATTCATAAAATAAATAAGTCGGTATGATATGATGGCACTGAAATTGATACCGAAATATTCTGCAATTAAATAATTTCGTAGAATGTTCAGAAAATTATTTTATAATTTTCTAGATAAAATATTTTATTTTTGTGCAAATTTAAAATCAATGAGAAATTGATTACTGATATCAGCGTCTATCCGTATATGAAATATAAATGACTCAATAAATATATCATCAATAAATCATCAATAAATCATAAATCGATGAATAAATGATGATCTCTCTCTATGATCTCTAATCTCTAGTGCTGAGCAAAACGAAATTTTGTATATAGCACATTGATGAATAGAATATATTACCTAGCAATATTTATCGAATATATGCTTGGTGAATATATTATAATGCAAATCTTATAAATAGTTTCCATACTCATAATAATATATTTAATATGAATAAGATTTGTAAATATAAAAGAGAATGCGAGAGAGATATTATTTATTTTATAAACAATACTTCAAATATATTTATATATGATTGATGATTAAATTGTAATCAACGGAAGAATTTCACAATAATACAAACTAGTATCAATGATACAGTCACGTTTTTTAGTAAAGTAAATTATAGCAATTTTGCAAGCATTTAGCAAATAACAAAATTTAACTACGTTCAACAGATAACGAAGAAAATTATTGCGGACATAATGTGGACAACTTCAAATTTACTTTAACGCATTCTGATTTCCTATCACGAATTTCTTCAGGATTTCGTTACACCTTTTTCTTAGTAGTCTTGTAGAAGATTCATTCATCAGAAAACTTTTGACGTGTTTCCATTTGCCGCTGAGAGTTAGGCGGTTCATCGAACGTTAATCAATAAATTCATTAGTATATGGATGACCACAACGGTAGCGCAATACTTGGTAATTTGTTTTCGATCATACATGATATCTGCTACAGTTAAGGTCCTGGCATAAATTTTTTACATGTTTTGAATAGCTGCAACTCGCTGTAGACGTTTAATACATGTTTAATTTTGTTAAGAAACATTTAAATTTCTATCAATTCTTTATTTGAACTATTTTCATATCTTGAGAAAAAGATCAGTGTTTGAATTTGTATCATTTGATAGCATTAAAACATCCCTTTGGTTTCTGAAATTCATCTTCTAATTCGTGAATGTCTTCAGAAATTCTCCCAAACTTAGAAAACGGGAGGAAAGCTGCATGTGTTAAATACGGTACGTATTGTGTCAAATTCTTGTCTTTTATTTTATAGTATGGCTTATATTTACCTCCAAACCAATCTGGAGATATGTTCATTTAAACAAATATTTCTTTATTGGGACCTGAATATCATTTTTATTATAGTAATGAACAAATTATTTTATTAACTCATCATTGTCCTATACACACTACAGAGCTGTTTAAAAGACTTATTTACACTTATTTTACTTTTGGATTAAGTCGAAAATATTATTAATATGTTACGGGAGATAATTTAGACTAACTGAAGAAATTCGGTATAGGTTATCATAATTGGATAAGGAAACTTTGAATTTTTTCCGTATTACGTTAGCCATACTTGTTTTTGTAATCATGTGACCGTGTATATGATTGAAATGCACTTGATGGTTATTGGACTGTTCGTGACATTCTGTCATGTATTATAGAATAGTCTAACCGAATGTAAAATATCCAAAACTAACATAACCTATAGTAACGTAAACTAACCAAACCTAACATAACACAACGTAATTTACAATAGGGATGGAATATAAAGCATAACACCTTTTTTATAATGGTTCATGGTTCACTCATTTGATGAAATATTTCATTTTAGTTTCCAGAATAAAATATGACTATAACCGGGAAATGGTTCACATAAAAGTACAGTTACTACAGTGCCTTCTTACGTCAAATGTTGCTTGAAAGGCACCTTAAATACATGCAGTAGGTACCTATGCGGTTAAATAGACCTAACGCTATATATACGTCGTCGTTTATATTGAGGCCGCTCGTTCCAAAATACCATTAAATGATATCGATTTAATGAAGTTAATTTTACAAATTCAGTATTCAAATGTACACTGGTACTTCAAATACATTTCTAGATTCGCTTTAGATTATAGTTTGTATTTGGAACTAGATAAGTCTCTGATAAGATACCATTCCTTGCATGAATATATAGGACATTTAATTATTCCCTATATATATTTAGCAATAAAGATAACTGAGATGAACATTTTTGTTGCTCCCGAGAGGGTAATTGAACAAATACTAAACTCAGTAAGTAAAACGAAGAAGTAAAGGTATGTCGCATTTTTATATATGATCATCGTTCGTCGCAGTTGCAATCTTCTCTGAATTACTCAACTTACTACATTATTCACAAGCAGAAGTGGTTTTAAAACCTGAAATATATCAGATAAACTACAAAAAGTAGGTTTCTGCAAATCTTGCTTTTAAAACTTTCTCAATGGAGTTGGTCATAGATTCAGAGTACCTGACATGTTATTTTTATATTTTCATTTCATTTATGTGAGAGATATTTCTTCATAGAGTTTGTGCTGATTGCTTGTATATAACGATATGAAATATGTAGGGGGCTATAGTCTTAAGATCCCAACTTACATACGTAGGTTTGATAGAGTGAAATCAAAATAAACATAAAAAAGAATTATGTGATAAGTTTTTGTCACTGCAGATATATTCCGTATTATTTGATTCAAATTATAACTTAGGTATTTGAAAAATGCTGTAAAAGATAATTTTTAAAATAAAGGAACTTACAGATTACTGATGATGAGACAAGTTCTCGAAACGTTTAATAAATGATCCGTGTAGCCGCCTTTGTCGTCTCCTTTATTTTGAGTTTAAGATTCAAGAATAAAGACCTTCCGAAGATAACTTTTAATATTGTCCAAGTAAGATGGGCTTATTTATAGGAATTCTTGATGGTCATTCGAAAGATATTTCTGTTTTTCCTCATTTTATGCTGAGAAAACTAAATCAACACTATTCTGGATGTACGGAGTCACTATTGGCTTATTTTGGTGACCATCATAAAATCGATTTGGATCGGAATAGGAATCGCTCAATTGAAGCAATCGATTCCCATTGCTCGTCATTCTATTTGTGGTAAATATTGTAGGCAAATATATTCCAATCCAATATCTAAGACACAGAATTAAATGATCGTGACGTATTAATTGCTTGAATTAACTTTACTGTGAAATTTATATGTTAACATTAACCTTTTTGTAACTACATATAAATAATGTGTCTATAGTATTATTTATGAAATAAATTATATATATATCTATTTATCAATGGATAAATGTCAGATCAAAACCTTTATTAACGAACATATTCTTGATTGTAATTGAAAGAAAATGGTTTCGTACTACACATAGAAAGTCATTACATTTCCTTCAATAAAAAAATATTTCTTACAATAATTTTTTTATTAAAATGATTAAAAAATATTCATAGACTTTCTCTATACATTCCAATGACCTTTTTAAGGTAATCATGGGCTGAATTAATCTACAGTTTAATATACTGTACTTGCTTTTGAGGAAGATCGTTCCTTTTTTCAACAACAAGAGCTTGTAAATGAGTAACGTGTGAATAAATGGGAAAATAATGACGTCCTCGGTGTCTTAGCCTTGTAGACTCATGTTTGTTTGTTTTTACAATACTTTGTGTTCATTTCATTTAGATATTACAAATAATCTTTGCATGGATTGGTAATTTAATATATCATATCTAAAATATATATTTTGTTTTTTCATTATTTTAAATCTATTTACATAATAATTTATTTACGGTATATCAAATGTCTTAACTAAAGTGATTATATATGGGATTATTTCTATATACGTGTATCATCTCATTGGTATCTGGACTTTTACTTAGGTTAATTGGACGAATCAAAACATCCTACGAGTACGTAGTTAGTCAACGATAATTTATGGTTGAAGATTCTATTTTCATTATTTTAATTGTAAATATTTTTAAATATATACCGGTAATAGTAAAAGAGGGAAGTTGTCAACACAAGTTGAATCTATGTATTATATATAACCAAGCATTGATTGTAACTGATTAATTATTATAATCAACAGAAGTTTTAAAGAAAGTATGAACGTTATACGTTATGTATATTTGTTTATAAATGTTAATTATAGAAGGTATAACAATACAATTGTTCATACAAGTTTATAAGTTTATATTATTAAATATTCTAATTCCACAATATTTTTTTTAATTTCACGACTAACTTTTAAGTTAAAAAACTTTATAATCTATAAAGTTAATATGTTGAAAATTTAAATGAATTATTTTTTATAAAAAAATATGAAAGTAAGTATCTGCTGAATATAATTATGAACATAGGGTTTTATTTTGAAGATATCACAAAAATAAATTAGTTTCTATATATATACTATTTATTTTGATATATTTATTCGTAATTGCTAGCTATGAATATTAGAAAAACAAAATTTAAACTATATAGATTTTTTGTTATTGTATTTTAAGATATTTGTTTGAAATAATTTTATTGAATATAACAGTGTATATAATATAAAATATGTAATCAGATACAGGTATGAATAAATATTTATTTATTAAAAGAATAAAACAATACGTAAAAATGTATTAATGAATTATTTTCAAAATATTCAAATAGATTTTGAAATACAGTTTCCATTTTTTTTTAAACTGTGTTACACTATTTTATTTTAACATGAGATATTTGATTTAGAATGGTCTTTCAAAATTTATATTTTTTTCTTAGACTTGGAATTTGGAAAATGATTTAAATGTTCCCCACTTTTATCCGATAAATTAGGAGAAAAAGAAATGGTATACAAATAATAGACTAGGGGAAATATATGTTCGTAGCCTTTTAGTTTGTGTACTAAAAAAATATATGAAATACAAGTAACAGACTATACGAAATAGATTTTATTTGGATATTTCCTTGAATGGATACGAAATCCTGAATATATAACTTTAATGCAATTAACTAACGCATAATAATTACTTTCGTTAAATATTCTAAGTTTACAGAAATAAAATTTAATTAATTATTTAATCAGAAATATTTCTTCAATGGCAACAGGAAGAAATGGTTCATATATTACCTGGTATGTTTTGAAAATAAACTCAAACGGTAATAAACTCTGTCAATATCGTCAAAATCGATCTCAGTTTAAGATCAGTAGCAATTATTCCATAATATTAATATATTATTATAGGATCCCAGGTCTGTAAAAGCCAATTTATGAATTGCCTACAGTATATATCATACCATTTTCTGTTTTTGTTTTGAGTATAGGTGGATTTGTTTCAATTATTTTGCATAAAATAACTGGAAATTGATATTTAAAAAAAAAAAA
>JAJNBT010348410.1:0-11916 GCA_028455955.1 Notopais sp. p TS-2021 | reverse complement strand
ATTGCAGTTATTACATTCATAACATAAATTGAAGTTTGAGAAACGGAGCTGTGCATGATCCAGTTTTCAAGTAAATGAAAAAAACAACAAAGAAACTTCTTAAAAAAGTTGTCGATGATTAAGTGAATGTTGGACTGTGAGTCACCACAGATCGATCCTCCGGGTTTCTGGCGCAATGAATCTTGTAGAAGTATGTAATCGAATCTTGCTTCAATCCATTTTTGGCTCAAAGTTTAAGAAAGAAAAGATTAATCCCTCACTAGAAAGTTTGAGAATTTATCGCCTTACTTTTATCCTTCGAAAAAACTTTTGTATCATCTTTGTGGGCCGCAATCGCGGTCATGCTGTTGACAATAATAAAATAATTATATTTTCTGTATTTTGGTGATTTAGATAACCAAGCGTGGATCCAATTGAAACTAACCATATATATAATACAAAATGTAGTCTTATATTTGTATCTATATTCATACTAATTTATATAAATTATTAATATTTGTAATACTGTATAAACAATCACTTTTTTTCTGCGAGGAGACAAATTAAGAAATATTTTAGTTTAAAATGACTCAATATAGCTGCCCAAAAGTGACAATCTAATAAAGTTCTTTTTTATAACTGAAATTGAAGATCTGTACAGCATCTACATTCGAATTTTCAGACCATACTCATTATTAAATTGAAAATAATCCTTCTCCATAAACTTATCGTTACTAATTAGTAATAAGATTACTGAAACATTAAATATAAATATAAATATTTATGGCTACCATACTGGACTTTTTTATATTTAAGAATATAATTTCGACTGGTTGTTTTATTTGATTAATTATATGAATAAAACTAATTAACTTAGCTTTTGCATACACAAATAATTAAATGGAACTGTTTTGTTTTGATTGTTTAATGTAGAAAACATTTCTGATAAGTATCACTTCTTAATCATCTAGATATAGTATTCATCATAAATTAAATGCATTATGAAATACATAATATTTTTAAATGGCTTATTCGGATACAGATTTTCTGTTTTGTCTACTAGAAAATAAGTCAATTGATTATTATCTTAAATTAAGAATAGAATATAGTACGATAGTATACCCGTATTGTTCTACTATTGTACTTGTTTTGGAATGTGCATCGCTAACAAAACATATTTTACATTATTAAATTCTAGTATGCTATATTCTTCTTATTTTCATAATCTATTATACTTTAAATGGGTTAATGGAAATGATAATTTCAGTAAAAAAATGATTTAAGATCATTAGAGTTACTCTACTCAAGGGTGGCCAACCTCGGCGCATCAGATACATTGAAATGACGCACGGAGATCTAGTGTGAATTGAGCTACATTTTCATTTATCATTTCAGTTAATTGGTTGATGCAAATGTCGATGAACAAAATTGTTAATCAATTAATTCTTTACTTTCTCCAATAAGTTAACAGATTGTCTATTACTAATCAGATTACATGACCGAAAATAATGAGAGAAAGAAAGGTAAATATTATAATTTTATATTTACTTACAAGTAATTCTAATTTTTTCACAAACTATTTTTTGGCGCATCCGAAGTAAACCGAACCTAAAAATGACATCCTGCAAATAAATATCGGCCACCCTCACTTTAGAAGTTTAGATCAATGATATATTTCGTGTTTTGGTCTTTAAGTTGGTTAAAAAATTGGATGATAATCGGTCGAAACATTTGTATTGTCCGAGGAGCCTATTAACAATATATTTCATTCTTATATGCAAACTGGTTTACTCAGTGAAATATGTCATCATGATTTAACAATTAACAATAAATATATTTATAGATAAATTATCAAAGGAAATATATCAAATGTGCCAAGTGAAAATTAATCAACAAATGCATAAAATATATTTGGTGATTTATTATTACAATATTTGAAATCAGAAATATGACAGATGACTACAATTCAGATTATTTACAGGCATCAGTCTCAAAAGTTACTCGGAGAGAAATCTGGTTGCCAATTGGATTGCAGTAATTCTAAACCATCAGTAGCAGACTAAGGAATCGATTTATCCACAGACTCGTTTCCTATTGGTGTTCGAGAGAAATTAATGGCATTCTATTGGTTGTTATCATTTTTGTCTCTGTTATTCCAATACAGATCAGTTTCAGAGTTCATCACAAAATACGCCTCGTGAATCGATGCTTTTGTACCCCAGATAATTTGGAATAATGAAACTTGCCCAAATAATGGTGAAACAGAGTATCCCATTAACTTATTTACTAATATAATACAGACTGATATTTTCGAATCTTCCTGTTTATCCATGTGTATAAAGACCTGTTTTTGTGGATAGAGAGATATCATAGAATGATCGAAAAAGGTCGGATAAGAGCATTAATGATCGATGGCCCATTGAATTGCAATCCGAATTTCAATTCTAGATTAAAATAATTATTTTTCACTTGTGACGACCGACAAAAGTAATTTTCAATTTTCGAATCTATTGTTGCATTCATAATTTGATTAGATTAGCCGTAGAAGCAGCCAAATTGCGTTTAAAGCTTCAATTATCATTCGGCACAGAATAAATCACCTATTGAAAGCCCGACTATCTAATTTTATATTAATTAAATAACACATTCCAAAGAGAATTTCAATTTAAATGCACTCTCAATTATTAATTATTTATGCATGGAAGTTTTAGAATTAAGAAATCACAGTTGAAATAATTCAATGTCACTATGACAAACATAAATAATTATTTCATTTAATTTATTAGCGAGCATTTATTATGAAACAATCTAAATGCTGCTCCGACTCCGAGAAAAAAAGATTAAATATGCAGAAATTAACATAATGTTAATTGTAAGTGTAAAAATCTGTCGTTCAATTGTAAAATTTTTACGAAATTTCATTAATTAGTTCGTTAAGCATTATTTTGAAATTTATATCAAAATTTTAGAGTGAAGAAATATTCGTTGGTTTTAATATTATAATCTTAGATAAATTATGAGTTTCTCTCATATATATAGTATTCTGTTTTCGATGACAGAAATGATCTCATCTCGAAATATTGTGAAACTAATGAACATTGTCGGTTCTTGAACATATTTCATTGAATTTAAAGAGAACATTAAGTCCGGTATCTAAGATATAATGTATTGCTGTTTGCACTTATAATTTCACAGACTATTACGATAATTTATCATATTACTTGATACAAGGATACGTAACTTACAGTACAAAGCCAAAATATCTTAAACAGAATTCACAAGTATTCTGTTGTATATTTCAAGTATGGGATTGAATAAACAGACGCTTCAATCATTAACAGGATCACTGAAAATCGGTTATACCCAATAAGAGTACCGTAACAAAATCCCATGTTCATAAAAATAACACCTAAACTAATCTAAACTAACCTAACCTATCCTAACCTAGTCTGACCTAGACTGACCTAACCTACTTAGCCTAACCCAGTGTAATCTAACCTAATTTAACTTAACATAACTAAACTCATGCTCTTTTGGGACATGTTCTTTTGTTCATTCTCCTTGAAAATTCAATATCAGCCATTCACATAATAAATGAAGCTAATAGGGGAAGTTCCTACAATTCTATCAGCCCAGAAAAATATACTAAATTTGCTTAATAATATAGTATATAATTAAATTAAATAATAACTTCTCCAAGTCTTTAATTGATAAAACAAATCCAAAATTCTCAAACTTCATTAAAAATATAAAAACAGCTACCAATGTAAGAAAATTTGATAATATACATCAACTTTTTCCTATTGTTCTGAACGACAGAAGTGCATAGCTTAAAAGAGCGCCATTATTACTTTTCTTTATGTAAAGATGTTGTTAAATTAACACGAATTCATTAAATGAATACATCGAAAAATGTTAATTCAACATTTTATTCAATCTCAAACGAGAATTTTCAGAATTTAGTTCAAAGCTAATTAATTTAGTGATCATTTGCGAGAACTTATTGTTCAAAACTGGCATCAACTTCCTGAGGAATAAGTAAATAAAGCTGTATGAATTCTTGCTAAGATAAAAAGGTCATTTGAATGGAGGAAACATAATTTCACTTAAAAATGTACAAAAATATAATTATTTTTTTTATATCTATTTTATAATTATTTTGTATGCGCAGTAAAAAAGTTCAACTTTTTAGTTACAAGTCCATACAATTAAGTTTTTGGTATGGAAATTTGTACATTTTTAAAGGCTTCATATATATTATCAAGACGGAAGATCTGAAAACTTCCATCACTACCGGTTTGTGTAGAAGTCCTCCGATTTCCCCTTCTAGATGAAGCCAATTCGTATATTGATTTCTCTTAAGCATTCTATAATCCTTTTCACCACTTGGTAATTTTACTTTTTTTCGCAGTATATATATTTTATTATTAGATTGTTAATATTTAATTCCATCTATAACATTTGAATGTAAATAATGTATAAAGTTACATTGACAATGCATTGAAACGCGAAAATGGCAAACATTTCCTGCGTTTTTCTCTAATAATTCGTGAATGTGTGCATGTGAGAGTGCCACATTGGCACTGTTAATAGTAATAAACATGCTTAGTTGTTTCATTTTAATAAATATATATTTTCCTACTAGAAATTTTTTGCCGTCTTTAAATTATAAATGTTTTAAGCGTAATTGGATCTTATCTAAGAAACTATGCGCAAATGTCGTATCTGCCTATAAATGCATTATGAAACATACAGATATCTCGCTCTGGTTTTTCTATTTCTTCTTTTGTAATTTCATTTGGCAGCAAAGAATAAAATTACAATGGAAAGATACTTTACGACTTGGAATTACAGATTAAGACATTGTCGAACAAATCGGACCACGATCGGATGCCAGGCTCATTTATTTCTTGATTTGTATTCAGTCGATCTTTCTTTATTATAGTTAGGTTTTATTTTTACCAATTCCTTTCCAAATGCGAGTACAAATAACGTAAAAATGAAGTACAAATAGCGTATAAATCAAGTACAAATAGCGTATCAATTAAGTACAAAATAACTATCAATGAAGTAGTGTAAAAGTAACGTACAAATATAGTAAAAATACCGTATAAATGAAGTAAATAAAAGTAACGTACAAATAGAGTACAAATAACGAATAAATTCAATACAAATAACGTAATAAATATAGTTCAAATAACGTATAAGTACAGTACAAATAACGTAAAAATGATGTACAAATAGCGTATAAATGAAGTACAAATAGCGTATCAGTGAAGTACAAAATAACGTATCAATGGGAAGTAGTGGAAAAGTAACGTACAAATAGAGTACAAATACCGTATAAATGAAGTAGATAAAAGTAACGTACAAATAGAGTACAAATAACGTATATATACAGTACAAATAACGAATAAATGAAGTATAAATAGGGTATCAATGAAGTACAAAATAACGTATCAATGAAGTATAAATAACATATCATACATTATAGAAAAACATCGGAGAGATTTTTATTTGATGGGAATAAAGATTCACCGCTTAATCTATTCTATAGTCAATACGAAATTAGAAAAATGATGTCTGTGTGTTCGTTTTACGTCACTTCATGTGGATCATACCAGTCCCTATGCGCTGCTTTATTTGGATGCAAGGATTACAGAAGACAACTATTATTATAGTACAGTGGTTGGCAATATTTTTTAAACGTGGGTCAGTTTGTAATGATATATTTGGAAGACATTGGCTGTGGGTCATTGTCTAAAAGTAAGTTCCATATATTAATTATAATTAGAAACTGTCAACCGATCAACAAATCAGGTGAAATCTGTAAATAAGTCAGCGAGTTAGCTAATCATTTTACTTATAATATGATATAGGTTAGATATCATTACTACTTTGTGGGAACTTCGAACTTAAAAACAACCTCAACAGGAGCTAGCAGAGTATGCCGACCGATGGCATATTACTCTGTTTGTAAATGAAATAAATTGAATATCATTAGAATTTAAACCAATTATAAATTATTTATTAATTAATTTACTTATAAATGAACTGTAAATGTATTCATTTTATTATATACAAACAAATGAGTATGGCAAACCATAGAAATGTGTCTTAAATGACACTCAAAAAAATATATTATTTTGTTACTCATGACTATTTAGGTAGTGCCTAATTTTTTATATTAAAAAAACCAACTACTTTTACCTTAAATTCTACTGATACCAACAAACTAGAACGCAAATATAAAAAAATACTTAAAATCTTTTGGAAATGAATCACACACCAATGGATATATAACAATAGGGCAAATACGTGGTCGTTAAAAATATTGGAAAAGAATTGAAGCGACTATGGGTGAGAAAAGACCTGGTTCTTGCAGTGTAGAAAATCTAGTCTCCCGTATGAATCTTGAGAAACAAAAGTGTGGCGGGCTTTTATGAGGCGTTTGAGCACCAATAAGACTGGAGGTTTCTTGTGTTACAGAAATCCTTGTATGGTCATAATTTTTGGCCCTCAAGATTAGAAAATCCTAAGTGTTGCCACCGAACTCAAATTTATGGACAATGAGAACCGAATTTTATATCATTTTTACGTCTTTTTACACGTCAGGTTTTATTCTTGGAACCTTCAAGAACAATTTTGTACGAGACAAATGTGTTTCTTTTAGGAGTGTAATAAAGACATCTTAATAGCTTTAGAAGGTTTAAACTACAATATAACTCGCTCAAATGTAAGAACCTTAGGAAGAATGACTTCAAAGTTTCCTCTATAATGAGAAGTATATGTTCCTCTAAATATAATAGATTGAAACTATAACAATGGATCGATCATTTCAATATTCTATGAACACTTATTATTAACGATTATCTCCATATTGAAAAACATCTGTTGAGAAATATAGTATAGTGAAATAGTGAATCCTAAGAATAAATACAGTGCAATGTAAATCAATTGTTTTGAAGTGCATGAGTCGATAGTTTAGATTTTAGATCGCGAAATTGGGCATTTTTGACTATCCTTGAATCAAATAAAAACATTTATGCTTTTAACAATTTTCATTTATGGCAAGTGCACAAAATTAATTATTAGAGATTATGTTGCAATCAAAGACATACCAACATTCATCTAGAATATTGTCATTTATCAAAGGAAGAATTGACATTGTTCAATGAATTTCGCCACATTTAAATACAGGAACAATTATTGCAATTTGAAGACCATCAGAATATTCACCCTTAGAATACATATATTAAAAAGGTAACTGAAGATCATACAAGTATCAATAATATATTTTGTATTCTATGTTGTATAACTATTTAAATTATATTGTTTTGTAAAGTTTTTAAATAATAGATTCAATTTCAATTGTGGTTGAGAAAGTTATGTAAATATGTGTATATTATAATATATAAATATATATGGATTTAGGTTTACAAGTGTTTCTCAATATTTACAATATAATTACTTTTTTTCACCAAACATATTTTACTACTAAAATATTGACGAAGTAAGTATACATTTTTATTGTCAGCTGTAAGAAATGAATTTGATGTTATAATTACTTCATTTTTACAGCTGATTGCTGTATAGATACTTAGTATGAATTAATGACAAAGCTTTTAAAGTTATATTATTTTCTACATTTTTCACAGGTACAATATGAGTTATTTAGAAACATTAAAAATAACGGAATAATAATTAAAATTATACATCGGTAATATTTATTTACCAATTACTCGATTAATTATATGGAATTCAATTTATTTTATGAAATTGTGATACAAATGAAATAAAATTTATTAACGAATATGAGAATATATTAATATAGTTTAGAAATATTCAGATCTAGTCTACGGTATTTCAAACCCGTGTTTAACTTACTCAACCATTGCAAAGTGAATCGTGATTATAAATATAAATGGAATTGCTAATGTTAATTATAGACATTTTCACATATTTTTCCACAAATGAAAATTGACATTATAAAATTGACATATTCAGGTATAGGTTAGTTAAGGTTTATTTCATTAATCGATACATTGGTGGCTCACAAAATGATAACTGACTTACATATTGCTCTTCTAATAATTCATCATTATTTATCTTTCAGTTTCTGTATTGAAAATTATTTCTCTCTACTAGAATAAAGTTAATCTCTTCTGATTTGTTAAAAACATTGATCATAGACTATGAAATCGTGGACCAATTAACCACGGATGAATTATCACAGGGACGAATTATATATAATTATCTAGAGGAAGAAAAAAAAGACTGATTTTGATTTCAACTTGATATTGATTCCACCCTTAATTTTCTATTAATAGTTCACCAAATTTAATTCAAAATTTATATAACTTCATAGTGAAAACTAAAAAAGTATTTATAATAATTATAAATAAAAAATAAACTTTAATTCTCTTATGTTGGCCACGATTCTTTATTTTATGTTAATTAAAGTTTGAGAATGGATTAACATAATAATTAGAACTAAAGTTAAAAGAATTATATATAAGACACTTTAAATAATTTAAAAGTTAAGAACTTGTAAAAATTCTGCTTAGCTTTGAAGATTAATCTCTACCTAAAGTTTTTTTCTATTAACATTTACGTCTAACGTTTATACGAGCTTATACCTTCTTGTAAGATTTGAAACAGAAAATATAAATTAAGTATTTACTGTATCTAAAAAGTTTGACCGTAATATTGAATTTTAAAAAACTTTTCTTTGGTAATTTAAAAATGACCAAAGTTTTCCAAGTTCTTCAGCAAGAAATAGTAATCCAGTTTTAATGAAACAATTTCATGAATAATTTAGCGTCCGATAGACAGCGAGTTGAGATCGCTTTCGTGTAGAATTATTGCCGAAAAAATAGAGGCCAAACCTAACGTTACAAGATTTAACTCTTAGCTCAGTGAATACATTTAAAGGAGATATGTACCTTGTTTATTTGTTCATAAACTTTCCCTTAAGGTAGTTCGTAACTTAAGACTTAAGAAAAGACTTAGGAATAATTTCTAAGTCGGTCGGGAGTGAAAAATTATTTTTCCTTTAAGTAAAACTTCTTTAAAGAAAATGGAAAAATTTCGCATTTTTTATACATAAATAAAAAGATTCCCTGATGATCGGATGCTAATTTGGTTATTATCATCATTAATACGTTGGTTAATTTACATTAAAAATATTTTATTTTCGATTTCGGTAATTAAACTGCCAAAAACTTGTGTCTGGAATCATAAATTAAGCTATAATTACAATTTAAAAAAATTATATCTATGTTAATTACGTTATTCCTAAATAATTTAAAATCAGATAGTAATTCCAAACTTTTAAAAAAGTCGTTCATAAAGCAATTATTTTTCTCCGACCTCTCGCCAGTGGGTTGGTGTTGGGGACAGCGTGTTTGTCTTTGCATCTGAAAGGTCACGAGTTCGAGCCTCTTTAAGTGCGCATCTCAATCAGTATCAAATAAATCTACTTGGTTATGGAGCACGTCCCCTGTTATGATATTGGTCAAAATGAACTTCAAAATTAAATATACCTGATTTAGTTTCAAGTTTTATTATGTTGGAACTTGGTCGTGTTTTAATATTTGGGAATATAATGTAGTGTTTCATTATTATATATTTACTTACAAATAATTATAGCGACATACTAACTTTATGAGAAAATAAAAATCATCATGTTCATCTTCAAGAACAATTTTTTACCAAAAATATATATACACTTGAGACAAAATGCAGTTCAGATCTCAATTTTCCTCTCACTTGCAGTTTAATATAATTCTTGTGGTGAAAAGTCATCCTTGAAGATGAACAACGTGCTCGAAATGCGTCAGTAACGAAGTTACTGTACACGTTATCTTTTTTAAATTTTTTATGATTCTCTTGATTATTTTTATAATTATTTAAATCAAATTTCACTTGAAACAAACACCACCTTTCTTAATTTTAAATTAATATTGAACATTTTCATTTTAAGAATTGGCAATGTATGTGTCTATTAATTGACATTTAACATTTAAATGAATTTTTAATATCATACTACATCATATCCATAAAGAAATTTTATACTAGACAAATATTATGGATCGTCAGGAAATAGATATGATTTTTTATTACACCAAAATTGCTACCTAAACCTTAAATAAGGATACTTACACGTGAAATTCTTTAATATATGTCTGTTAATTAAATTCCTTGCTTAAGCTAATTATTCTTTTAACAACGCAATAAATTCTTAAAATATTTTATAATTGTTATGAATCTAGACAAAAAATATAGTTGGATCATATTTATAAATTTACGAGAAATAAACTCTTTTTATTAATGCATTACCGATGGTTTAAGTGGTTATAGGATTTTTCGTTCCCGGATTATAAACCCAGAAGACTAACATGGATGGAAACAAGATTTATTAATTTTCAAAGGAGAGACATGTAAGCTTGATCACTTGTATTTTGATGTATTTAAATTAACCTAAACCATAATAAACTAACTTAAAGTAACCTAAACTAACCTCAACTAACCTCAAATAAACTAATCTTAACATTCCTAATCTAACGTAAACTAATCTAATTGTATTATAAAATTTGACCATGGCCATATTAACCGGGGATGAATTGTCCTATTACCGGTTAACCATTAATGTCGTTGCATTATAATAATATATGTTTGTTAGTTGTCGTTCTTTATATTATAAAACTGATAACGGCCCTTCAGATGTCATATATATGTTAGATCATGACCTATCCTAACACAATCTACCCAACCTAACCTTATACTATAAGAAAAAATAATTTTTTCATCACAAAATAAAATATCAAAAACAAAATTAATAAATAAACCTCCCCCAAATAACAAATCATGTCTCCTCATAAGAACCCCAAAAAGGTTCTCCCCTAAAGAAGAGACCCCATTCCTTCTCACTCTTATACATTAATACCCCCTCGAGAACCCTCCTTATCTGCAATCGCATCCTATTCCGTCCTGACAATGAAATATCTTTCATTATCATGGATATATTCATTTAATTTTTACCGAAATAAAGATATATTCGTAAATAAAATAAAATTTCATTAAATATATTTTATTTTGTATTCGTGCTCTTTATGCTTATTAAATGCAATTAAAATCATTATAATTTTAATGCACTCACTAAGAGCTTTGTGACATGATTAACTTCGGATTGCACTCTAGCTCTTTGCGAATCAGAAATAACGCCAGATATTTTATATAAAGTTACAATCCTTTAATTCGCTTTTGATCCTATTCAAACCTCAAAACTGATCCTTATGTGTAATATTCATTAAACAGAGAAGCCATTTCTAACTTCTTTCATGCCGTTAAGATCATATTAACATCTTTAAACAGCCAATTTCGAGGCCATTCACTTAAACGTTTTCGATGTAAATTTCACATTAAAACTAATTACATAATCGACTAAACTTCTATTATATTCTTCTTATAAGAAGTTTCTGTTTTTCCCGTCTTTCATTAAGTAGAAACTTTCCCGTTTTCCATAATAAAGAACTTTTTCCCGTCCTCTACGATGAAGGTTTTCCCGGAAGAAATTCTGATTTTGCGGGGAACATCAGCGAATTTCTATCAATAGATTTTCCTATTTTCGTTGAAAAACAAATTCAATTGAATACTTATCATTAAATATTCATTGATAATTTAATTTAATTATAAATATATATTTTAATTGTATATTAAACGTTCGTAATTTATAAATTGTACATATATATACGAAATTGATAAAATATTTTGAGCAGTTATAACTTAATTTCAATAGTTAATTTTTATTTATATTATATATTAAATTTAATTTAAAATAACAAAACTAAGGTAACCTAACCTATCGGCTCTCAGCAGTTTTGTTAAATGCACGATCAATTAGAAATAAATTTAATGAATTAGAGGGGTTAGTAT
>JAJNBT010343409.1:0-12539 GCA_028455955.1 Notopais sp. p TS-2021 | reverse complement strand
TAATAGAGTATGTACATAGATTAATGAAAGCGGTTCGCACACCGCTATCTTTCAATTTACACACAGCACACAGTCAGTGACGTATTTTCTTACACTGTATAGAAATATTAAATATTCTACTGTATTAAATTTGCACTTAAATATGTACTATTAATTGATTTTATATGTAAATTTGTAGAAATAAATAAAAATAATCGCTTTTCTAAGTGAATATAAATTATTTCAGTTTATCTACACCCATTGAGTCCTTGTTACTCCCCAAAGGTTACTGACATTATGTACATATATTGAAACTAAGATCGTACGGGACTTTAGTTTACGTATTTTTAATATTGTATATTGAATGAATGATGAAATTGTTCCACTAATTTAATTCAAGCAATTATTATAAGTTTTTATTAACATTTGTTATCAAAAATGTTTAAAATCAAAAATTCTCAAATATCTATTTTAACGAAACTTTGCGGGCGCATCTGAATATGTCAATAAAACAAGATAGAAATTGATCTGTAATGATGATAATCTTTATTTCGTAATAAAACAATCAGGTTCCAAGTAATATCATTAGAATATTCCTCATGATTTTGTCAAGTTTATTCTTGCATTGAGAGCTTATATTCCATTAACAAATATATATATCAATGTTATATTCACCTCCGAATATATCCCAAAATGCTCTTTCTTATATTTGATGATTTCTTAAAGTATTCTTTCAGATTCAACAAACCTGCAATTTTACTGTTTATTAGGTTGAAATAGCAATTTAAAATTCGTATGTTTACTATATGTTTGAAAATGGGTAAATTTGTTAATTTGCAGGCTTTATGATTACTATCCCAAATGGAAAGATTAGCTATCTTCTTTACAGCTTTATGATACGTTACAGGGTTACAGCGCACATCTATCAGATTCTCGCATGACTTTCTTTCGATTAGCCATAACTCGCTTCCATTTAAATAGAAAACTCAACATTTCTTTATTACAAATCCATACTTGCTGAGCATTAAATTAAATTGACCCATTTTAGAATATCAATGAATCTCTCAATTTTCCCCAAATATTTTACTTCTCTTAGATGAAGTACGAGGCTGTTAGTGTAGAATCTAGATTACATCACTTATTATATTGTATTCTAAATTCAGACTTCGCTAAGTTTTAAACAAATTAAAGGACTACATAAATGTCATCAAACAGATCAGATATTATTTATTTTTGATTCTTTTTAAAGCTAATAGAATAGATTTATTATAAATAATAATTTTTGCAATATGATAACGAAAGGACCATATACTTATGTTAGGAATTCCTTTTTCTTTCTTCCAAAGAACTTTTTAATAAAAGTTTAATTTAATCTATGTTGAAAGCTCACTTTTATCATATTACAAGTTAATATATTGTAATAATAAACGTTATTAATTGAGCGGTCTAATGTAAACATGTTAATAATAATAGTTAAGTATGTCGAATCGTTAATTGATTGAATCTGTTTTTCCCCGGATTAAAAATGTTTCAGTTATTCCGAATTAACAATTCGACAAGAAAAGGTTTTGATCCGTGTTGCTAAAGATGCTTATTCTAACCTAACTTTTTTCATTGGTCTACTCAATTGAATAATTTGTCCTTTTGCGAGACTGTTAGTGGGTACTTTGATGTAATATAAAAGGGGGGCGGACCACTATTTATCGATCCCTGATTTATCAGTTAATCGTACAAAAAGATGCTACGGGGAGAACGTGAAAGATCGTTCGTACTCACTGGGTCAAAACTTCTCTTATTTTAAGCAAACTGTCGCTCTCATTTTTGTGGATCTATATAGCTTACAACAGCTGATTGCTGAAGATTATAAATTTTCTTCGTCAATATAACACGATAGAGTTAATATATTTATTTAATCGTATATATGACCTGTCCTATAAATTCAGAGACCTTAGGATAACTGATAATTTTGCTGACCCAGTAAGGAAATTCTAATTTCTTCTCAAAAATATATAACCAAAAACTATTAAATTTTGAATACAGAAATATATTGATTTCATAGACTACCACGTACAAATTAAAATATAAATTTAATTAAAGTATGATATGAAATTAATTTGATAGTTGATTACTATTTATTCGGGTCAACTTCTTGGGCATATAATATTAATTAAATTCATCATGCAAGTATAATAACGAATTTGTCCATTACCAATTACCATGTATTGCATATAAATTAGATTACAATACTGAATACGAGAGATCTATTCTATCATATGAAAGGTCAGGTCAAAGAAATTTAAATCTTTTGTTGTAAAATATTCATTATTGTTATTAATTTGTTAAAATTTGTACCCCACTAGAATTCGTTGTTTTCACTTCTGAGAGGCAATGGTGACATCTCTGAAGAAACTGCCCGGCAAATCGAATCTTGGTGGACTTTGCAAGTTGCTCAGGCGTCCAGGCCACCACCATCAGCTGCACACATACTATCTCAAAACCACGGGATCCAACCACAACCTCATCATCATGGTCTAGACAAAATGTCTGTGGAACCTGTCCATCCGGCTTTACAGGTAATATTATTGACTGTTATGGTTAACCCTATACAGCCAAGATTAGCTCGTTTTCTTCTTTCTTATCATCCGTAGATGATCGTAGACTTGAGCAATTCTGTCTTAGTTTAAAATATAGTCACGGTTCTCTGTATTTCGCGCATATCAATCTATTCTTTTAGATTCTTTCCTAGAAATAAAAAATTGACAATTATGAAATGCAACTTTTCAATCTATTAAATGACTTTTATTGCATCATATTAAGATTAAAAACCAAAAAATCAGATACCTACGGGGCTAAATACAATCTACATTACAATATAAATTTCATAACACATTATCTTTCTAGACCTGTCCATTTGTCAAATAAACAATTCATTTTCAACCTCAATTCACAGGAAACCTCCATTATCTCGATTAGGTTCCTTTTATTTAAAATGAACTTATCACGTAAATTAAATAAGTAATAAATCCCATTTCTTTTCCATCGTCCAGCAAAACTTATCTGTGGCTCATTTCTTACCTCACAAGACCAGAATGAGGACAAGTTTTGATCCTGAATACGAATTGCCTCGATTGCATCGCTGGTTCAACGAAAATTCACGACCCGCTCGTCATCTGGTAAAACATTTATTAGTTTTTCATTTTAGTCAAAATGACAAATTTGTTAGAATTACATTTTTTGTTACTTTATATCAAATTTTTTTTTTTATTGAAATACCGATATGCGTATTAATTATCACCATAATAAGTTAAATTAGTGTCGTATTTTGGTAATGGGTAACCAATTAAAGATTGAATTCTATTCTATTATTGTCAAGGTTCAGAAATTAGAAATATTTTTTTACTATTCAAAATATTTCTAAAAGAAATTGTAGTTTGAGATTGCAAGTTCTAGAAAAAGAATATTGACGGAGGGAATTGTTGGCCCCTTGATTGTAATCTTTCGATGAGTCCTGGCTGGATGGATGAACGATGTCGGGCTAATTTGTAATCCGATTCTGATCCTTTAGATTGAAAGAACAAACTGGATTTTTATGGAATTAAATTCTCTTTAAAGGGAAGTTTAAGGGGTTGGATCCTTTATCGTGGATTAATGCTCGCCGGGGAATAGCGAATACGCAAACTAAAAATGGATTGTTCATCTTTGATATAAGTCGTCTATCTGAATCAATTTTTAATTATTCGTCAGCACATCATGTACGAACGTCGTCATTAACTCAAATTTATGTCTGTCTCAACAAAACCAATTAATAATAAACTAAAAATCCAAAGGTCTGGTTTTATCAGGGTTATGGAGTCGGTCCAAAGTTTACTGACTCCAGATTCTTCATTTGTTCGATTCTAACTTATTTTTTATGTTGACTAAGGTTAAACCAACTAATATTACACACCTCTGGTTTTTATAGGACAAAATAGAAATTTTCTACTTTACGATTGGTCCAAAAATTATAACTTTTTATTATATCCTTTTGAATTTGTAGCATATTTTATAACGTGTATTTGTCTTGAAATTGCGTCAATTGGATGATCCAATTTGTCTTTTCTTCAAAATTTGACTAAATAGACTTATGTATAAGAAAAGAAACACGTCAGGAGATTGCAATTTCAGACAATAAAATAATTATTCAAATAAATTTATATTATATGTAAAGGTATTAAATGAAATTAATTCAGCCTATTGAGAATTCATCATGCAATAGAGAATCATAACAATATTTAAAATATATATATATAATTATATATACAGTATAGTTTTTTGTTTTTTTCCTGCGGTTTATATTCTTTTATTTGTAGAAGAATAAATCTAATAAATGCTGTAATAAAATACTTACATTCATGGCATCAATGTGATATATTATGCATATAACAAATTAGACTGTAAGCTAGTAATATACAGTTTCAATCAACGAAGATTTATAAAATTGCAATCTTATTTAAAAACATAATTTTAACATATCAAAAACTAAATGTTTTATGACCCCAATAATCAGAGCAGTCATAATTAACTAAAACTACTTATTAATGAATGACAGAAGGATTAGTAACTTAATCCATGTTAAGTACAAAGGATAATGGAATAGGATTACTCGATACCAATGTTTTGTCTGTTGATTATTTTCGAATTGCTGCTGAAATTGAATGTACTTATTATTGATTGCTTTTTAATAAATTTTAATCTACTGTATATTAAAATTTGGTTAAAAGAATGATAAAGTATACTAAAACTAGTCTTATTTTCTCAAGGTTCAAAGTTACTTAGCCGAATTGAATGGTTTGGAATCGCGCAGGGGAAGGAAACCACTCGAATCTAACAGCATTGTTTATTGGTTCAAGGTAACAATGGCAATTTACTCATTTATAACAATAATTTATACAAATTTAGATAAATTATTTATAAATATAAGTTGTTAAATAATTGATAAAAAAATGCTGAATGGTATTTGAACGAGGCTGGTTTTTTTGCACAGAACCAGAGAGCTGCATCGAAAAGACACGAATTTCGGTCACTAAATGGTATCAAATCTCAACTGGACGACGTGAGCGTTTCTGATAATGAAGATAATTCTGATTCGTATCAGCAGACGAGTCAAGCTTTAAATTCTCCCCGAAGTCCTTCGCCCAACGAAACTTCACCAGAGAATCAGATGGGACAACATGCAGAATCTACTTCTAAACCATTGCATCAGTCGCAAACAGAAGTTGGAGACGCAGAGATCATAGTTAAAGTAGGTTGAGTTACAATAAAGCGGCTGATGATAGACTACTTGTATACCATATGGCCCAAATATGTAAAATATTCATCAGACTTCATTCTATTTAAGTATTTATGATATTCTTCTTCAATGTGTGTGTGGACTGTGTAAAATAGGTCTATCTACACCTGGTTGTGAGGCAGAAATCTTCGGAGCATTTAACTATATTCTAGAATCTAGAGATTTAAAGCAGTAAAAATCCCCAAGGTGATTGTTTTTAATTCTTCTAAAAGAGTCTCGAAAATAATAAGAAATAGGACTTTCTAATTTTGCAAAAATGGCTGGAGAAAAGCATACTATTCTGGTCTCAATAAATATAAAGACATATTGCCTTTATTTAATGAAATTACCTTATGAAGAATGAGTCTACAACTTTTAACGAATTCGAATGTAGATGGAATTCGAATTGTAGTATATACTTTGAGCTGCCAAAATGAAAATATACAATCGATGATTAGACGAGTTACAAAATTTGACAATGCAAAACAAATCTAAAAACTCAATTTAACATTGGATACCAGAGCATTCACTGGTGAGGTATCCCATACAAAGATAGATGGTGTTCAAGAGCCTGTAGAAAATTTATATGCGGAGTTTGTGGACAGACTAGCATTGATTATATAACCTGAACGTATAGCTTAATCTTACGCAGTTTGTAGTCTAACTGCCGCTGTAAAAATTACATTAATTCTTTGAATTACAGCTAGGCATTGATATTGATTTTAATCATTTTTTTATTGAAACTAGTTTTACCATTCAATGAATATTTTAATAAAAATCTTATAACCAATGTAAATGTATACACTACCGGTACATGGGGCAATTTTCAATACATCACTATCCTATCCTGTGATTGGTCGGACGGTAATGAAGGGCTGTGATTGATAAGAAGAATATATACACACAATCGCATAAATATTTGCGTATTATAATAATAGATATCAACATTTTATTTCTAAAAATAGATTTATGGTCAGTTCAGTTCGATGCCGCAAATGAATGAATTTTTGGTGAAATATATATGCCTTAGAACTTAATCTATCCCGAAAAGAAATAGATTTTCTATTCGTGAAGAAATGTGATCGTCAATATTTTCTGTATATATTCTATTTTTCTAATTCATTTTTTTCATAAAGTGTGTTTTCAGGATTTAAGTTTCCTTAGTTTGGCATTTCAGGATTGAGGTTTCGGTATTATGGATTTGGAAGTATGGTCGTGGCATCCTTCTCGGAGATACTTGTTTAGACAACAGAATTTTTAAATTTAAAACCGATTGCTTTCAAAAACATTTTCTACTGATCAAACTTTGACGTTGGTTTATGTGATTGAGTTATAAAAACTGAGAAATTCATAATAATTATGGCAACAGATATACTTGCTAATTTTAATTCTAGATCTGACAGATGTGGTCTGAACAAATAGTTTCACAACGAATGTACTTTTTCATTTGATTAATCTTAATACAAGTGGTGAGAGGTCTGTCTGACACCTTTCTAAATGAATGTTTTCAAAAACTTGTCAGTCAACTGTCCACTTTAGACTGATCTTTTTGGTTTCCTTTTAATCTCATTTGTGATTGTACATACATGAACGCTTGTTTTAAGGACTCGTCCCACTCAGATGCTGTAGTTATAAGTACAGTATAGGTCTTAATTTTACTAAAGATAAATTGACGGGAGGACGGTGCCTCGTTCTGCGAAATCAAACGTCGGTACATTTTTTATCAATCAATCAACACCTCGTTTCGATACGTAGTTAGATCACTACTATTAAATTTACATTTATATATGAAGAGAGCCAAAATTTGTGCAAACATTTACTACTATTACATGCATGGTCTTAATTAAACTTCAAACAGCTCGATCTTAGATTATTGTATAGTAATAATACTAAAGAATTAACAGGAACGTAGGCACTTCTGTTTCTATAAAAATGCTGTCAAAAGATCAATTTCACTTATATAACTCTGATTAGATTTCACAATTCTTGAATAGAATAAAACACTTTATAATAACAAAAATTACGTGGAAGAGATGCTTCAAATAGGACATATATATTGTATTGATTTTACCTAGGCAAACAAAGCAGATTACTTTTATATAAGAAAGATGGTTTAAGCTGCTGATAAAGCATTGCTTCCACTGACAAATATTTTTTGGTGTTGGTGTTATTTATTTGCCCACATGACTCCATACTCTAGTTCCACTTCCTTATTTTTGCCTCACCTTTTTTTAGCAAGTTAATCATGCGCTCTTTCTATCGACATTATATATGTCAAAACGTGCGTCTGTTCGTATTAAATATTTACGTTTGAATAAATATAATAATTCATTTCAAAGTTAATGATAATTAAGTATATTTTATTATGATGTTATTAAAAATAGATTTTTTTAAAGTTTAAATTAAAATGTCAATTTAAAGAAGTTGATTTGATACTGAAATTATGGATGACGTCTTATGGGTGTATTTGGTAGTGAAATATTTATCATTAACTGTCATATTATTATATTAAGATATTTTATAAGTTCATTAATTTATTAATTATGCCACTACATGTATATTGTTTTTATTCAATCACAGGACGAGGATGATATAAAAGACATCCCTTGTCTACCTTCCTCCCCGTCAAGAAATCATGTTCCTTCTTCAGGAAGTCTCTTGGATTCAGCATCAAACAACGGTGGAGATAGAGATCAAATCATGGAAAGTGACGTCGATCTCAGTGAAGACGAAGAAGATTGTAGATCACGAGACAGCGGCCCCACCTTGGACATTAAACCTTGGGTAAGACAATTATTTGACTTCCTAAATATTTAATTGTATTATATTCTATTTAGATATTAATATATAATTTTGTATTCTTAGGGTTCTTCATCTCCTGTAGTATCACCAGGGTCATTGTCTCTGCCCCCTTATCCATCAATACCAGGATTAGTACAACCGGGTGGTGTCGATAGACTACCATATTCAGTTATGTCCGGACCACTTTTCCAACACTCGATGATGTACATGGCTCAATATATGCCTCAGGTACAGATCCCAAAACGATTTAACAGTTTCTAACATAATAATGAGATTCTTTATTATAATAACGAGATTAATTAACAACTCACTTTAATTCGAATTGAATTCATTTCGTGTCCAGGTTCCTCCTTTCTCCAGTGGATTGAGTACAAGCGGATTACCGGAAGAGAGACGAAAACGCAACCGGACTTTTATCGATCCTGTTACCGAAGTTCCACGGTTGGAGCAATGGTTCGCTCTCAACACCCACCCCAGTCATAACATCATTCTCAAATATACTGAAGAGTTAAATAGGATGCCCTACAGACAGAAATTCCCTAAACTGGAACCAAAAAATATTCAATTTTGGTTTAAAAACAGACGGGCAAAATGTAAAAGGTTACGAGTGTCGATGTAGGAATTTCTACTTCAATCGGTCGTTCGATTTTCCAGTAAATGTCATTCATAATAAGTTAAAATAACGTAATTTTTTTTCAATTTTTTCGAGTAACTTTCGTTTAAATCTAAAATAAAATTGTCTTTTATTCAAGACCGGAAATATTATTTAAAAACTAATATAATTGGGCGAGGGGCATTAAATTGAACGAACGTATTGATTTTATATAAATTATATATATATACTGTATAGTATTTAAATTTGTGTTCTACAAATATTTTTATTTTATTTTTTTATTTGGATATCGTATAAATGTAATGAGGAACAGGTTTGTTATTTTCTATTTAACAGCGTGCGGTTATTGTAATTATTAGTCAATTAAATGTATGAAAATTTCACAGTTTTCCTCCTCGAATCCATAGATCAGCTGTTGCCAACCTTTTTGCTATCGTGATCCTATAAAAGACTTTTCGAAACATTCAAACATTTTATCAAATAATTCAAAAGAAATAATTGTGCCTTTGCGATCTTTAGGTTCGGTACCACTGACGTAAATCGATGTTCTAAATTATTTCGATTTTTACTTCATTTAAAATCAACTTAGGATAATACGAAACTAAATATTACCTCATAAATTATCAATGTTATATTAATAAAATTACTCGAACGTCTAAAATCTAAATTGATAATGGATCGTTGATATAATTTATTATTGACAAAGTTCACGATAAGATGTTTTACCAAATGAAACCTTTTAGGAAAGCTTTTAAGATTCATAATTTCATTATTAAATGAATACGGCAGAAATCATTGGTGTGTTTACCTTCTCCTCACCACTGTTAATGGCGCTTATCAGTAAAACATATTGCTTCTATCAACGACAGTTGCACACTAAAGTTACTCATTATTGAAAATTCTATAAACTTTTTCTCAGCTGCAACTTCTATGAATGTTTTTTCATTTATAATTGTGACATAAAATAGGAAATTGTGCAAATGTTGAGTGTAAATTAGTTCTTAATAACATGAACCGATAATTGTTGTTATTGCAATATTAATGTATATTCTTGAAGTGTCAATTGTTTTAGGAATTATTGATTTACATAAGTTATTCAAATATGCTTACTAAATATATTCCAGTCATTTCAATTCTATGTTTTTTCAGTCTGGAATTCTAGAAAAGAATTCTATTTTGTTGTTGATTCCAAAAATTTCCCGAAACCCATTAATCGATATTTGTTTTTTCAAGATTTTCATTCATTTTATTTTAATTTCCCCACAAGATTCAATTTTATTGTTATTTTTTAAATTAAATTTATTATGAAACCATTCTAGTCATTCTTTTATGTTCATTTTATAGAACATAAATCTTTGTTTCTATAAATATTGAATTTAAATGTTTTCAAATAACGAAAACTTGTATTGGTTTTTTTTCTAGAATAAATAGGATGAATTTTCTACGCGTTGATTATAGTAGACTATTATATACTGTATATAAATATGCCTAAACTAATATTGTTGATTTATGTAAAATATGTAAATAAAACTGCTCTGATTATGTTTATATATATATGCTGTTTATTATTTGTAAATAATGTCGTACATGTGACTTTTCCAATTAAATAATATCCATAACTTCTTTCTTTTTCTTTCAAAATAATGAAGGTAGTTGTAATTGTAACAAATAAAAAAATTATTATTGTTAAAGTTGTTCAGTAAAAAATTACAATCGGTTTTGTTAAAAATGAATATATTCAAAACAGATTGAGAAGGAACATAAAAAAATCACTCAATTCTTCGGAGACAACATTACCGCAATTTAAACATGGATTTAATATTGTTAAATAACAGACCTGTCAAGATTGTCCAACCATCTACTTTGTTTTATTTATTTTCACTTGTATAATGCATTTATCTTTCTTCTTACGCATTTTCTTATTAAAAGTTTGAAGGGGAAATATAAAAATGAATTTCCAATAAAGTATTTTTAGTTCTATGAGGTCCTCAGGTTCAGATTGTTTAAAAGTTTCGAATTTAATCCTTTTGCAGGGGCAACATTCTTAATTTAACGAAGATCTACTTCATTTCAAAGATCTTTGGCAGACAGCTCTTGAATTTCCAAAACAAAAACCTATTAAGTGAATTTTTGTACGTAATAAAAACATATGTACCGTACGTAGTTGATACGTAAGAATAATGTCTGAAAAATCTTACATCAAGTCATGTTTTCCTATTGATTCAGTAAAATAATGAGCTTAAAAATGCGCTAACAGCTCGTAAGTTATTTTTCAAAGGCTGAGCTTAGCCATTAGCATGTTTTCATCGGAAATTAAAATTAGGTCTCGACATTGTGTATACCAAGAACGTCTTAGCAAAAAAGGATTTTCTCTATTGAGAAACTCGGGTCTTTAGGAGTAAATCGCAGCTCTATTACGTCATTAAATGGAAAGTGCTTGCTTATAATGTGATAAATATTATAATTGACTTAATAACAGGATGCGTCAAAATACTATTCAAGGAAAATAAATTTAAGTAGGCCTATAAATAAACTAACTGCAAATAATTTCATTAATTTTAGTTTCATACAATTTACTTGATGAATCAGCGGTCTCCGAATTCTTTTTATCACGGACCCCAAAAGATATACGCGGACTCCCCTAATGAATCAAGATTGTACATCCTTTCAGTCATCTTTATAACAAAATATAATTTATATTTTCCTTGTCATCTTTTTGATATTGAAAACTTATGAAAAAAATGTATCTCAAATTTTCTTGTACATTACATAGAACACATTGTCAGGCGCACCCATGCAAGTTTGGCAACCACTGCAATAGATTATAGAAATGACATATCACGACAGACTGAACTTATATTAGCGATAATTGTATTTTCCAATTAAACTTATATAATAAGTATGATTTTGCATTAAGATTTGTTTATATGGGATTTTCTTACGTAAATAAATTTATTGCAACAATTATTCTCATCATAATTATTAATTTATAAAAGTAAATCGACTAAAAATCTATCATGAAAATGCTGTTTTGATATGTGCATCAAAAATAATATAACGATTTTGAACTACGGTCCCATTATCAGTCTGAAGATGTATTTTATTTTGTCCGAATAAAACCGATCTATGTTGTCTACCAATTGGATGATTTCATTTTTTATGAACACCAATGGAAATCGATTCAGTCGATAAAACTACTTTCATTCGCTCTCCAACTATTTGGTCTCAGAATTTTGCAAACCGGAGTTTTCGCTCGGATATTTTCTTTTATTTCACATATTACGCGCATAATAATCAATAAATATACTATACATAAGTTTCATTTGTAAACTAAATGAATAAATTAATATGTATAGAAACTAAATAAGTAAGTATATGGTTTATTCATTTTAATTTATATTTATATATAGCAACAAGCAAAGAAATTATACAAAAATTACATAACATGCAAATTAAAAGACAGCCACTGCACTTCACGTATAAGAATGTGATTTTGGATTGTAGATTATTTATCTGTCAGACTTTGTATTTTAATATGAACATACGCTCACTTTTCGTATATCAAGAATAATTTGATCTAAAGCCTAAAATCGTGATAAAATCAAAAATATAACATCTTCTTTACCATAACAATAAGTAAGTGTGTTATCTTTATATATAATAAATAATTCTTTAACATTTATTCACAGTACATTAAAGTAAATAAAGTTCATTTTCTTGGACTCCAATAATTCATCATGGATTTTAATTAAGTAAATAAGACAAAGCAATGAGTCTTTGTTACTCCCAAAGGGCTTGACATTTTATATTGAAACTAAGCCCATACGGGATTATTGT
>JAJNBT010342195.1:0-14841 GCA_028455955.1 Notopais sp. p TS-2021 | reverse complement strand
CAATTAAGAAAAAATAAAATACCTCATAAATCTACCAACATGCTTCATAAATGAATCATGACATTGATTTAGAAAATACAAAAATTCTAGAAAATGCCAAATATTTCGACCAACAGATCTTTATGGAAAATTTACATACAATCCAGGAACAAAATTCTTATAATAGATTTAAAAAACTTCCATCGGTATATAGACCTATAATTCAAAAGTTTAATTAGCAATAATGATATCTCGTGTAACTTAGAAAATAAAATTTGTCTCATTCTCTCATTCAGTGTCTCTTGATAAAGACAAGAATTATCTGTGTCGAAACGTTGAGAATAAAAAATCTTTTGCTCCGTAGAGTTTTCCTACTACTCCTTTTTACATAATATATTTATATATATATATTTTTAGGCGCATAATATATCAAATAAAGAAAAATGAAGAGCGAAATGTCTGTTTGCAAAAGTTCATCGGGCGAAAAGTCCAATCACTGATAAACACAGAGCGAAAGAACAGATCACTGTAATTGGTATAATACAAAAAAAGATCTGGTTGGTTAATTATTTTAAATTCTATTTGAGTAACCAATACCAAAAGTAAACGACAGACTATAAAATATATGGAACACGTTTCATATTTGTGGATTATATGCATGCAACCTTTTAATTATTCGTAATTATTTTAATAAACTTTCTTCTTTGGTTTATAAAGTTTAAAATTATTACTTCTGTCCAACTAAGCATTTGAATTATGAACACTTCTCATCCTGATCTAATGAAAGGTAACTTTCTAAATTAGCCCATTGCAAATTACTGGTCATTATCAAATAAAAAGCTATTCTAATACACTAAATACAGTATATAATCTATTCAGCGGTTACACTTAATATTACGTATTATTCAAGCGCTGGTTGTGCTACAAATAAATCAATTAAAAAATATATCGATATTTATAGTAGAAAATTACATTGATTTCGAAATTGTTTTTCTTTTTGTGCAGAAATTAAAACTAAAACAGACATTTATAGCTCGAATTAACAATCTATGAGATGTAGAATCGTTCAGATTCATCAATTTATTGGTCAAAAATTAAGAAAAATACTTTTTTTCAATGTAGAATTTCCCGCTAATTCGGAAAAAAAAAATTTTACTCGAGTAATAGAAAATAAAAAGAGTTACAGACGATTCAATATGCGAAATTTGTTTCTCCTCCGTCTGTAATTTACTAAAAAGAACAAAATGAGACAAATTTTTGAAATGATAGACAGTAACTAACCAAACTAATCTAACCTTATATTTAACGTGACGTAATCAACGAATCCATACCTTTATAAAGTAAACAATTAGGAATTAGGATCTTTTCTGTTTCTGCTACTGTGAAATAAATCAAATTGAATATTTATTTTAGTTGATTCAGGTTCGGTTACGTTAAATAAATTAGGCCAATTGCAAAATTTATCGTTTTTTTTGTGCATTTAAGACATTCTAAATTTAAAAGAACAATACCTCAATTATTTTTCTTGACATTTTAAGAATCAGAGGGAAACTTCAACATTAAAAATCAATATTTAGCAAAAACTCGATTTCAGAGCGATTTGAATTTTAGCGAATGTCAATTTATATTTATTTAAATGACGATAACTTGAGATTATTTTTTACGCTATAAAACTATCTACTTTTCAAAACTTTTCTGCTACATGTAACTCAAACTGAGAAGATCAATTGATGCTTAATTTTCCTTGAATATTAAACATAAAATTGCAATTTTTAATAAACGCACCTTGATTACATACGTGTATTTTAATCAAATTCTGTCGATAATTATATCATTAGAGCCTTATAATAATTAACAGGAAACAGGTAACCATAGGAACAGCTGATCAGACTCTCCATTAAAATGATATAATCAACTATTTACACATTAATCAATGAATGTATAAATAATGAAGCACTTTATCACGTATGTAATAATGAAATTTAATACGAAATATTTGCAATAAATAATTATCAATTTTATCTTACCTGTTATCTATTTAAATATAATAATACCTTTCCTTTACATATTCCTGTTGAAATTATTATCGAGATATGTTATATAATTATTTATTATAAAATAATTACTCCATATTTGTCTAATTAATAATGAATTAAGAGTAAGATTACATGTAAGATTACGTAACTAAGATTGCAAAAGTTTTTCTTTTTTCCGTAGAAAAAACAAATGTCAGAATTTTATGATCAATAAATTGCATAACAAGTTGTGTTAAATATATATTTAACGCAATATCTGTGTTGAATATATATTTAACGCACTATCCGTGTTGAATATATTTTTAGCGCGCAATTCGTGGTAAATATTTTTATCGCTGCATGAACTCTTGTGGAAAATTTTGGTAACATTTTTTATTTTCAAAATTAACATTTAATAGTTAGGAACCAAATATAGAAATTTTACAATAAGTTTCAAAAATTTCAATTTATTAAAGGAAAAGTTCTTAAGATTAAATAATTTAATATACCATCGTATCACTTGCATATTTCATGAGCTTTATTATTTCTTAATAAAGCTCCTTTGTAATTAGTGAAATATTTTGTCTGTAGAGAAATCTTTCTTTAACAATACAATACCTAGGCTTCAAGTTTTCACCTTTAGTTTCAATTTCTTTTGTTGCATTTTTTACTGGAAATAATTCCAGCTTCAGGCACGTTATTAAAATAGCCAATCATTAAATTGGTTAAAATACGAGTTAGAAATCTAAACAAAAACTGAAAGAGATAAAAAAATAACGCGTTAAAAATGCAGACCAGATTCATTTGAATCCCTTTGAACTTTCATCTACAATCATAGCACGAACCTTTAATATATATTTATGAACTACAGCTTGCTGCTCCTTTAATTTTAGTATTGACTGAATACTTTCATTTAATTAATAGCAAAATTTAATTAACAAGTTTGTTAAATTATAATTAATAAATGGAATTCGCTGTATTTAATAATGGTGAATTTTGCATTTAAATTGTATCTCAACTTTTAATAGAGAAAGTTTATTTAATTCCAAACACATTTAATTTAGAATAAAAAAATAATCTTTATAAAAACATTTTTATTATAAAAGGCAACAGGTTCTCAGGGATATATAAATATGAGGGTCATTTATGTGACCCTTCCATCAACAAAGAATAAATAACACTTAAATGTCATTTCTAATATCATTTTTTTTTTTTATTATATTTTAAAAATAAATACGTATGTATATAAGTTTACATAAATAAATGAATTTTAGTTTAAATTAATTAGTTCAATAATAGTTTATTGTTTAATTAAAGAATAATTAAATATTTAATTGTGAAACTCGCTTCACTCTAGAAGAATTTTTACTCCTCGAAAATTGAGTAAGAATATTATGACTATTTTATAGTCACAATAACTTTATTTAAATTGTTGATTAAATATATAAAATTAGTTAAAATAAACTATTTATCTTCTTAATTGATTACAAAATGACGACTCATTTGAACATTAAGGCCCCAGATTTTTTTTTAAAAACGCTCTTGATCAAATTGATCCCAAGTGGTTTTATAGGAATGAAGTTAGTTGAAATCAATTGACAATATCATAATCATATTGGTTTCTATTCATAAATTTAATTATTTTTAACTTTTCGGGGGGAGGGGGATTCCAGAACATCTCTGCGGTCATTTTTTTAAATCAATATAGGATTTATATCACAACCGGGGGAATGCCCCCTAACCAAGTAGATTTATTTGAGAATCAATGAGAAGCGCCTCAGAAAGGCTCTTACTAGTGACCTCCTTCGAGATACAAAGACAAGCACGCTGTACACAACACCAATATAATTGAAGCAAAAATAAGATATTTAATTTTGTGTTGTAAACAAAGAAGGCTATTTAATTATCAGCGTGTGGTACAATATAATTATTAGAAATTTGCTGATAAAACCTTCAGTACTCTCTTAAAATTACTTATTATTCGCTGCTTGACGCATTACTTAATATGGGATAAATAGAACTCCAAATATACACTGTATGCGTTCGTATAATATGTGATTATCAGCGGTCCTAATATGAACTTAATAATATGGATGACAAATTAATGTTTTTCCATGATGAGACTGTAAATCAGCGTCATTTTTAATGATAATATTGTACTTATTGAAATTGATTTTTATTATATTTTGTCGGCTACTTTTTCTGTAGTTATTAGAAACGAAAATAATAATTTCGTCGGCGAAAGAACGAGATTCTCGAAAATATTATACATGGGAAAATTATATGAATTTTCCAGGAACTTTATACACAAAATTTAATGACATGAAATTTACCAAATCATAAGTACGGTAATAATGAATATTAAATAACGGTAATTTTTACATAAATTAGACAGTGAAAGAAATTAATACATGAATGTGTTTTACATAAGATTAAAAAATGAAATTACGACCAATATTAAGGGAATGGATTCTCATCTATATAATGTAATCGAATATTTACAAAAAAAGAGAGATTATATTTCGTAACTCAGAGGTCAAATTCACCATGTGTTATTGGTGCCATGAGTGTAAAATACAAAGATGTCCAATTAATCATAGAGAGAGAACATTTCCATATTCCCATATTAATATACATATGATAATAATCAAATAAATGAACAATTCTTATCATACCCTTGCTGATTAATCAAATTTTTTAATCTTAAGCCGTTGATGGCCATTAAAGTTGGTGAATAAGGATTATAATAACCGAGTATTTATTTCTACAGGATACGTAGGGTCAAGGATCAACAATAGTTACTTGACACACATTGAAGACCTAAGTTATTTATTAAAAAGTTGTCCGTGAATATAATTATTAATTTATGGACGCTGAAGAATAAATATCCTGTATGATAATTAAGTATCCAAGTTAATTAAATGGAAAACAAGAAATATATTTCTATACATAACCATTAAAAAAAATATTTTGTTTCATGAAATTAATTACAAATTTATATTATTTTGATGTTTAGTATTTTACTATTTTTTATAGTTGTAGCCTTCTTAATTTAGTATTTAATAATTATTATTAATATTATTTAAATTTCTTAGTTATACTAATTTAATATGAAAATACTTTATTGACAGAAAATATTGATACAAAAGTTGAAAATTAGAATAAAAAAATTATAGAAGGACTCATTTGACACGTGTATACATCCCAGATTCAAGAATGTTTCTTGTAAATAAAATAGTAATTGTTAGAAATGTTGATTGAGTGAGTTGAAAATTTTGACCCTTAACGGAATAATATCTCGAAAGTTCAGAATTGATTACTTATTTCAAAATTATAAAGTCGTTTCGTGTGCTTTATTAGATTTTAGTGACCACGTTGATATTTAAAATCTACTTTTTCATATCGTCTCATAATTATATAACTTACATTAGGGTTACGACCTTTGTACAGATATGAAGAATTATTTACAAACATATTCGTGCACACTAAAATTGTCAACGTTGATTTCATGATAGCATACTGAAGATACACATTTCGTTGAAGTAAACTTCATATATTGTTAACAATTTAATATCACGAAATACTAGACTATAATACATTTCCATGTGTTAAATTTTTAAATTACCGGAATAAACGTGAGAAGACGATCGTACTCAGCATCTTTAAACCAATCGACCTTGAGGAACTTTCTGTTATGTCTACAAAAATCTAAAATATGCTCTTTACGCAATTTTGGTTACAAAAATTTAGAATTTGTAGCCGCAACTGCTAAATTTGTATAGGTTACTCGTACAGACTGTTAAATTTTGTACTTCTAATTATTTTATATATTTATTTAAAGCAATATGTATCATGAAACGCAGGGCTGTTGACCGTGTTGAGCCAGAACCATGCTTTTATAGGGTTTTTGAGTGGAATCGGAACAGCCTAAGTAAAATTAAATGTACAATATCAGACTTCAATAATGGAAAGGCAAAAATGATTAATATAGCAATTTATTTATATAAAAGAATAAAATCTAGATTTTACTTGCTGAAGAGAGAGATTGTAAAGGAAAATATGAAAGAAAAAATAATTCTCTTAAATATAACCGGTTCCAATTGAATTAAACAGAGAGACCTAAACAATTTTTAGGGAGATGTTTTTCACTACGTCCTTATATCGAATTAATCCATTCACTATCTTAGGTGAAATCATTAATGGTATATAGCTGTAATCCATTATTAAACTATTCGATATCAGAAATAATTTTAATTTAAATAACTAGATTGCAGTTGTACATATAATGTATTTATGAATCTACTGTACCAATTATGTGATAATTAGCTTGTAAGCCACAACCTGGAGTGCTGACAATGTAACTTATTATACGAAATAAAAATTTTCATTTCACTTCATTGTCAGTTTGATCAGGTGAACTGACGGTAACAAAATATATTTCTATAAAAATGAATTTTCTTTAACAATACATAAATAAATATACCTCTATTATATTTATTTATTACAAATATTCAATTACAAACTGTTTTATCACAAGTATGTAACAGGTGAATGCTACAATGCATAACAATGGAAATCTTGAAAAGATTTTTCACTACAAGTACCTATGGAACAATTTATGTATCGGTACTTATAAGCAAGGAGGATTTCTGAAGTGAACATTCGTATTCATTTTGAATATTCTTTCATTTTCATTTTATATAATTTGTTTACATAAACTACATCTTGGGCAACAACATTTCGAAATTCTTGATGGTTAACTATTTGTTTAAAATATTATATTGTTTAAATACTTTTTATTATTTTTTTTCTAATGTTAAATTTTCCATGCAGATATTTATAATTAGTTTAATATCTTGGTTATTATATATACAAAAAATAGGATTACACTAAATAATCAGGTTTGAAAACTAATGAGGTACTCCATTAATTTTCCAATTAAATACATCCTCCACTGAAATAAGGTAAATCTTCGTTGAGTTTAGTAGGTTGCGATCCAAGAGGTATTTTATAAAAATGAAATACGTTATACATATACAATTATTTTCTATAAACTTCGTACTCACAGTTTATAAATAATGTAAGTTGCCTCGTTAAAATAAGGAGGAAACCTTCATTAAAAATTAAGGTTAATTATTCTTCAGTTATCACGCGTATGGTTCCAGACTTCTAATATCGAATCTCGTCAAGGCAGGACTAATTAATTTCTCATTTTGTATACGAATAAGTTACCTTCTTTAAATACATGGAGGAATGCTTCTTTAATTCAATAAAGATCTACTTTATTAGAATGAAATTATTTTTCAGTGTAAAATGAAATTAATGATCTCATCTTTACATTTCATGTCTGTTGACTTTTTATATTTATCAACTGTTTGATTAATGATTCCTTTAAGAAATTTAATTCTGAAGTCAATTAATTGTGTGTCTTTCTTCTTTCGGTTATTTATGCTATAACAAATAACAATGCGATTAATTCTGACCATCATTTTGACGTGGAGGTTAATCTATTTGCATGAACAATTGTTATGATTAATGGATCAATCCTAGATCTCGACCCGCAGGTATTTCAAAATACCTACAAATATTTTATACATAAAGATATATCTAACCTAACCCAATCCTAGATCTCGACCCCCGTGATCTACAATTGATCCATATTTATTGTACGTCCAATAAGTAGAAAAAATATTTTATTTGATTATTCGAGAATGCAATGATTGGAGTCCGAGTCGGAGCAGAAAATTTTAAAACGCTGGAATCGAACTCGACCATTTTTTTTGCGGCTCCGCAACCCTACTGCAATGTATATATATATAATAAATCTCTTCTTTAGTTTAAACAATGAATTTATTTATATTTAAATATAAAACCTGTTCATTGAACTTGTTTTATTATTTTAATTCTAAAACTTGTATCATTAATATAAATAAAAAGTTGCAGAACTTTCGAAATCATCTGTTACAATTTAGTTAAAAATAAAAACATAAATTGTGATTTATCAGATACAATTTTTTTATAATATTAAAGCTAATTAATCAAAGTTAAACTGACAAATATTTATATCTATGATGGTAGAATACCGGTATTGTAATTACAAATCAGTCCTTATACTTGTTCCAGTTTTGATAACAAGATCGATGATTCCTTATCCGATGGAAGTTCAATTTAGATATTGGTACAAAATCGTATATTAAACAGACGGATTTTGGTTTTTAGATAGAGAATTTAGACGACGAGTACTTCAAAATATATATTATTTAAATTAAGAACATGCGACCTTCCTTCCAACCATGAACAATATGAGAAATTTGACCTCACCCTCAAAATATTTGTATACAAAACAGACAAACGTACGTTCACCATTTATCAGCTAATAATTTTGATATTATTGCATTTTTCCGTGACTCAAGATTAAATAGAAATATATTCGAATATAATAAAAAAAATCCATAAAATATGTTGAGAAAAACGTTTGTAAACGTTTAAACATAATAAATGTCAGTTATCTAAGGCAGTAAATAATGAATGATAGAACGAGACCTTATATAATATATAAAGTTTAAAGTATAATGCAATACTTTATATAGGACACATGAAGGCCACGTTTTTTTGTAACTATTACACAAAAAATCATTGCTATCCAGACAACAAAATCAGTTCACTTTTAATCTAGACAAGATCACCTTATGAACCTGAAGAACTTTCATTAACTTGTCCTTATTACGCCTTATAAATGATACAACGTGACCATGATGTTAATCAAAGTCCTTCGGAGCTAATTTCATATCATTAATAATAATTGCAACTTGTTTTAAATAAGTTCATTATATATATGATGTAATATGATTTAATTTTAATTACCATTATCAGATACACTTCAAGCATAAGTGATTTAATTTAATTAGGGGATCATGTTAATTTTATTATTAGCATAATGGTCGAATTATAATTTGATCTATTACAATTATATAACCTTTATAAATTAAATAAAGATTTGAGACACTTAGAAATCTACTAGAAAGGTATTCAATCTTATCCGAGAATCGAATAATATTATTTTCAAAATTGGGATGAAAAAACATTCTTAAATGGTCTAGTTTATGTGTACCAGTTTGGAAAAATATCTTTCGTTCGTTTATCAAAAAAAAATAAAAAAGAAAGTGTAAAGTTATACTTATGATTCACACTTATAAACAGAGGCAATTAAAGTGCATTTTCAGTTTATTAAAGATGTATTTATCGCCTATTACGATACATTTTCCGCTATTCTATGATATATATACATCATACGTAATAATTTAATTTCCTTCTATTAGAATATATTACACACTAATTAAATACATCGTACGGCTGTTGAAATACGTTTTCCGTCTATATATCGATTCATTTTCTTGAGTGGGTAAAATATGCTAAATAATTGGGCGCAGTTGCTTATTATAGATAGCCTGAGGTGGTAAAGGGCAACTGCTACTGCTCTATATAATTGAAAATATTGACAGCACATATGCAATAAATTCCGGTCACTTTTGGTGAACTAGATACTTGTGAACTCAAGTCTCGTCTCGTTCTGCAAGTTTTTAGCCTACAAATCATTATTTGCTGCAATAAATAGAAATGTATATAGTTGCAATTCAGAATATACAATACCAACTGAGGACAGTGATTTGCCAACTATTGCCTGCAGTTCTATCTCCATTATAATTTTAAGAAGGTCAAAGAGTCCTTTTAATTGATAGCATATGTGCCAGTATTTTTAATACTTTCAAAAATTATTGAATTGAGTATTTTTTGTCTCAATTCTGTTGTCCTGTTTTATAACTTACAGCGGGATAAACATCTACTGTTACTGACTAGATTATATAGCAGATAAATTAGCTTTTTTTATAAGCATCTGATGTATAAACAATATGGTTGTATATAATGTAATCCCATTTGTGTTATTAGACATAATATATTAATAAATTGTTGAAAACAATATTTTAATCATTACAGTATTTCATTATATTTGATTTTAGCTTTTTCCTGAGATGGAAATGCATTTAAGAATAATGTATCTTAATGTTTAAATATTTGAATATGCATGTGATGATGAATGAAAAAATATTCTTACGTATTATTTTCCGAGAATTATTTGGTATTACAGTCTTGTTTATTCCTCTTGTCAAATCTTATTTGAAATTTTTCATCAGTGTAAATAAGCATAGTTGAACAATGAACATATGCTCTCATGGTTTTTATTTCATTTTTATATTTTGGAAATATTAAAAGAGATTTCGCTAATAATATAGAGACGAAAATAAGAAATATTTCTATATTATAATTGTGAATAACTGCAGAATAGCCACCATACGGGCGGCATAACTGCTGTATAGGTTATGTGAGGACTGCGGTCCCTCAGTTTGCCCTAAGTTACAGTGGCCCCTATACAACTTTGAACATTCCCCTATTCAATAATCTTTTTAGAGAAATAGAGACAACTATCTCATAGGCCATAAGTTCTTATAATGGTTACCAATGTAAGATGTGCGTCTTTTTGTTTTCAAATCCGTTCTTTTTAATGGGATAGAAAAATTATTTAGATGTAAATAGTAATAAATTGACATGTTTCTTCTACAAAATAGCTGCATTTGTAAAGTTAAAACTTATCCTAACCTATCCAAACTTATCTTAACTCAACCTATCACACCCTAACATAATATGTAGAATTAAATATAGTTATTTATAAGAAAGCTATTTACAATAATTCATAGTAAAATTTAAGCAAAAATAATATGACGTTAACAGTATCAATATATTGTAAATTACTTTTATTATTTTGTTTATTTACTAACCCTACTTTTATTTATTCTTATAATAGCTGACCTATATTTTGATTTTACAATAGTTTGACCTGACCACAATTTTGATTCGAAACGAAATTGTCCTAAAAAAATAAATGTTATATATATATAAAGTGTAATTGCTATATTACAATTGGATATATACTATTACATATTATTACCAACACAATTTTTTTTAATTCCCAACCTCCAAGGTTTCTGAAATGATAATTAGTCGTTCCATGTATATAAATTTCAGTTATTTCTTTTATAGTAAAATATATTCACCATTTATTTCTGTTTATACAATGAAAAACGTTTGTAAAATAATGTTTCATTTCTAGTCAATAATTCGGTATTGTAGAAAATACTTTTTATTTAATGTAATTTAGATTCATTGTTATTAGTCAATCCAATTAACAAATGTATATTTCATAAAGATTTCATCATTCAAATGCGAACAAGAAAGTAAATATTTATTAACCATGATTCAAATGAAACATTTAAATCTGAATATATTTGTTCGGTTTGGTTAGTTATTACACACACGCAATGGATATATTTTTTATCTTTTTTATTGTTGAACTCTATTTCAATATTTCTAGAACAGCTTAGAAATTACATTACATTATTAAGGTCCTCAATTGTATATAGACAGATAATTCCCGTTGAAGACGATAACAAATTGGATCTTTTCATATAATACAAGAAAAATACAATTTTCAGATCTCATATTTTTATTGTTAAAAATTACAAATTATCTTTTAAAAGAAAAAATTTATAGATCCGAATACAAAATAATATAAATTTTTGTATGCAATTTAGTAAATACAGAAAATTATTATTAGATTTTTCATTTTTGGAAATGAAAAGATGTTATATAAATATTTATTCATTATTTTATTAAGATAAAATATATATTTTTATGTAACCAAATGATGTAATAGAATAATATATTTGCAATAACAAATGAATATAAATAAAATATGAGACATTTATTATATTTTTGATGATATGAATTTTAATAAATAATTCAAACATTAATGTTATCATTATTTAATTAAAATTAAATTAAAAAAAATTAATTTTATGTTATTAAATTCGTTATTTATAGTTAAAAATAAAAAATAATCATAATTCTTAATTATAAACTAGACTATATAACTTTTTAAACTAATTTTATAGAGTAAATACATACCATAGTTTAATATATAACAAATAGCGCTGTCAAATCGGCCTTAGAAACATAGGTCAAGTGTACGAATTTAGTGAAAGTTTGAAACAGAATTAGACCCCAATTACGTATACAATATCGCAGATAATAAATAGAGTAATGTCAATAGGTCGTATATTAATGAAAATGAATTTCCATTGATAAAAATCAGATCATACGTTAAGAAATTGGCATTTCTATGCTATTTAAAATCCACGAATAATACTCAAAAATCTTAATTATTGTAAGTGAATGTATGTATAACTCTATGTAATTAGTCAAATATTTGGATAATGATAATTAGTGGCTGAAATATTTGTAATAATGCTTAATATTTTACATATTTTAAAGAATGTATGTTATAATTGTAATTTTACAATGTATAGAGCTACAGAGATCGGTTATTTGGTATATATGAACGTACTGTCTAGGACTAAATCAATCTCTCATTAATTCAATAAATCTACTCCAGCTTACTCATTTACAGGTCACTTAATCTCGTTTCACACGCATACTGGAACTAGGTCAGTCAGAGTACAGGTAAATAGAACCAATTTATATACAACACCTGCATTGATATATCTTGGAAATTTATTAGGGGATAAATTTCAATGCTATTAAGTCAGTGACATTATCTCCAAATTTGTGAATAAATGACCTGACATCGAATAGGTCAATTACTTTCAAATTCTACAAATAAATAACTTGACTCACGTATAACAATAATATCAATTTATTGACCAGGTCGTGTCAAGATAATTCATCTATGCAGTTTTAAAATTGTATCTATTTAGTAAAAAAAGTTTTAAATTGGAAACAGAAGGAAAGGTTCTATTATTTTATTTGTAAAAATTAATGATTGAGATAAATTTTTATTATTTTAGAAAAATTATCATTCCTCCCTGATGGATTCAGCATTACATATTTTTAATACAAAAAATATCTTCAAAATGTACGGAAATACTACAGACAATATTTATAATCGATATATGTGTCATTTATCAAAGATATTTTTTTGATTATTTTAAAAGTAAATATATTTGAAGGAGATTACATTTAAAAGGAAAAAATTGAATTAGCTATAAATCGCTTTCACGACATCAGATTAGAAAACTCAATAAAAGGTGACAAGATTTCTTGTCTGCGATAGATTTTTAAAATAGTACAAAATATGATTTTTATAGTACAATATTTTGGTCAATGGATGGTATTCAAATTTTTTATTAAGAAATATTGTCATTTTCTCCCAGATTTAAATGTAGAAGTTATATATTTCCACAATAAATTGGATATAATCGTATGTAAGAAAACAAAAAATATGTACAGATTAGTTCTGAACTACTGTGACACTTCTCTGTTGACTATAACCATTTTTTGTAATGACTGTATATATAAATAATTTGTTTGTTATATCATTTATGAAATAAAGAATCTATCTATAAATGACTTATCAGTCATGTTTAGTTAGTTATAACTTTTACAGTACATATTAGGTTAAGTTAATTTAGGTTAAGTAGTTGAAGAAAATATTCATCTTTTGTTTCAATCTCCTAAAATATCTTAAATTTCTTCTGATTTCTTAAAAAAAATTCTCGGCAACGAATAGTCAGTCCTGTAACGATAATAAATATGATGAAATAATTAGTTTTTTTGTAGGGTAAAAGTTATTTATTGAAAGCTGTAGATTATTAAATTTAGTTTGAAAATTGACGAATCAACTGACGTGTTTTCGTGGGATCGTTTGAACAGTCTGAGATAAAATTAACAATCAGTAAAAGTGACATCAGATACGGATCAATTTAGTGATGCATGGCAACACGTTGCTATTAATTATATAATCTCATTGAATTAATTTTTAAATACTTTTGTTTTATTATACAATAAAATGGAAATTTTACATATTTTTATTGATATTATCGTAACTAGTTACTCAATATATGTACATTACATAAAGAGAATTGTAGATCTATATAATCTGTACATATTTTTTGTTTTCCTATATATTCAATTTATTGTGGAAATATGTTACTTCTACATTTAAATTTTGAAAAAAACTGACAATATTTCTTATTAAGGAATTTGAATAGCAACCATTGACCTAAATATTGATGCCAATATACGTGTAAATATTGATAAACATTGTTCTTTCATTAAAGAACATTGTAAATAGCAGGCTTGTAGCTATATAAATACATCATAGAGTCAGTTTTCTTCAAGGTAAACAGACATAGCTTTTCTAACGACATAATTTTGATGTTGCAAGAGTCAATGTCAAATGAGTCATTCTTTGTTATAATTATTTTTTTGTTATGGGATGACGAACGGATTTAGTAAGCATGCCCAAAAGATGTTCAATTCACTAAATAGTATTAACAGATATAATTTACGATTTTTTGGCAAATGATTAATGATCAAAAATACTATAATTAATAATTATGAAAAATTTTCCAACATCAATTTAACCCAACAATTATTCAATGTGGAGAATATAATTCTAAAAATGTTAAAGGTTAATCACTTTCTAGGATTAAATTATAGATTAATATTAATTAAGTTAAATAAACAATTTTGAATAAAAATTAGTTTTCTTTCGTTGCTTCAAGCAATAATTTGATCATTAATATTCTGAACCCTTAACCAATGATTGACATTATCTAATTTCCTTCGAAATATTTAGATGATTAACATCCTTTGATAGATAGTTGACAGTCTAGATTTACAATAGGAGTTGACAGATTGTTGCAAAAATATATCGCAAGTTATTATAATCTGTCCGCAGGAAGCATATTTATTTGCATTCCATATTAAATTT